>JAXCGZ010015914.1:0-39472 GCA_037179515.1 Halocaridina rubra | reverse complement strand
GTAATCACACTCGCTAATTGGAGACCAATATCGTTGCTGTCTATCTGACTTGGCTGTATGAGGATTCTTAAATGCAAAAACAAGAGGTTTATGATCAGTAAATAAAACGGTTTCACGTCCTTCACTTACATGTTTAAATTTTAGTACAGCCAGATACGCAGCAAGCAGTTCTCGGTCAAAAGTAGAATAACACCTCTGAGTTTCTGATAATTTCTTTGAAAAGAATTCAATAGGGACAAATTTACCATCCTGAATTTGGTGTAACGCAGCTCCAGCTGCCACTTGGGAACAATCAGTCACCAGATGCAGTGGAGAATTACACTTACTAGTGAAATATGCAATGGTGCCAGCATTGTTAAGTGACTCTTTAGCATTTACAAAGGCAGATTCTGCTTCCGAATTCCATACTAGTTCTTTAGATTTAGGTTGTAATCTAATTAATTCGGTCAAAGGATATACAACATCAGCAAAATGCGGTACCACTTGTCTATAGTAATTGAGCATTCCTATAAACCTACATAAGGCAGCAGAATCTGCTGGCTTAGGAAAATCAACAATATCTGTCTGTTTATGAGAACCAGGTTTTAAACCATTAGCAGTGATCAAATATCCTAAATATTCTATTTCATTTTTAAAGAATTCACATTTATCAATAGAAATTTTAAGATTACTAGAGCTTAGGATTTCAAATACTATAGACAAATGTTTCTTGTGCTCTTCTGTATTCTCTGAAAATATCTGAATATCATCCAGGTAAATAAATACAAAATCAAGGTTTCTAAATAAATTGTCCATCAAACGCTGAAAAGTGGCAGGGGCATTCCGAAGACCATAAGGCATATATAAATATTCAAATAGCCCAAAGGGTGTGGTTACTGCTGTCTTTTCAACATCTGAAGGATTCATAGGGATCTGGTGATAGGCTTTTAACAAATCAATTTTACTGAATATCTTTTTCTTGTAAAGCTTTAATGACACACTACTAATATGTGGTAAAGGATATTTATCTGGCTTGGTCAAAGTATTAAGTTGCCTAAAATCACCACATACTCTCCACTCTCCTGGCTTAGGTTTAGGAACTAAATGAATGGGTGAAGTCCAATGTGATTTAGAGGGTTGTACAATACCCATATCCAACAACTGTTTAAATGCTTCCTTGGCAGCAGAATATTTGTCTGGAGCCAACGGACGACATCTAGCAAATGTCGGAGGAGAACTCCCTGTATCTATATAATGAAAAACATTAGAATTCTTGAAAGAATTATTAACTGTAAGAGGCTTAACACAGGACAAGAGTGAGGGAAAATCTTGGAACAACTGTTGTACAGAATCAGGTAAATAGTTCAAATTATTAATCACATAAGAAACATTATGATTTGCAATATCACCTTTTACAGAACATTGTGTTATATTGTCATGTAAAGTTTTATTCTTACAATCAATAAACAATCCAAAATTGCAAAGAAAATCATTACCTAATAAAGGTGTACATACATCTGCAACAACAAATGTCCAGTTAAATCAACGGCGCAACTGCCGAATATCAAGGTCAAGAATAATTTCACCATAAACTTTTATTGACTCACCAGTGGCCGTAGAAGTATTAACTGCTGTTGGCCTTAATAAAATTTCTGAAACATACTTATATGGAATAATGGAGACTGCAGCTCCTGTATCCACAGTGAAGACCATGTCACTACAACCAATTTTGGCTACAACCTGTAGAAGTGGCAGAACAGAAGTGGCCGTAGCTACAATTTTCTCTTCTGTCTTCTTTATTAGTTTTCCGAACTAGGAAAATTCCGTGCGGGCGACGATGACCTAGACGTTGATGCTGGGGACGGCGCTCTAGAAGAATCCTTCATCTGGATATTTTGAGATTTATTCGGCCATTGGCACCACGGCTTGCACCATTTAGCCCGAGTTCCATAATATAAATGGGCACGACAAACTTTTGGACGTTGATTTTGATGGAACGGTAGCACTCCTAGGCCTACAGGTGGATTCTTGGAAATTGATACATACTGGGATGTACTAGCTTGACGAGAAACTGACGACTGATCAACAACATTGATGGGTTTAGCCCTATTATTATTATTTTGAGAAAATACCACTAGTTCATCTGCAAGCTTGCCTAAAGCTGGTAAATCCATATTTTGCTGAGAGGCTAAAACTGCCGAAATACTACTGGGAACTGCTTGCAAGAATTTATGCTTCACTAGGTCATCTGTTACTCCTAATTTAGAAGCAGTTCTGCGAATTTCTTCTAAATAAACTGAAGGCTTGCCATGCATTACTGTATTACTTATCAAATCATTGAAAAGTTCAGGCTTGGTCTGTTCAAAAAGATTTGTGAGGTATGCTTTAATTATATCATAGTCTCTCCTATTTAAAGTGTCTTGGGGAACACGTTCTACAACAGTAGGGGGCAAGGCAGATAACACATGGAAAAATTTTGTTTCACTGGATTTCACATTAGCTAAGCCAAATTGAGCTTCAAGAACAGAAAACCACCCTGAAACACAGGTCTCCATGAATGCAGGGGCTTTCACTGCTATGTGCCTGACAGCACTAGACTTATCATCATCAGAATCGAGCATTGTTTATGACAGCTTATCTTGGAGTACAAATACCGAAAGAAACCTAGGCCTTGCCTACCGGTATGATGCTGAAGAAATTTTTGTCACTTAGGCCTATCTTGTCAATTACAAATATCTTGTCACTCCTATATCTTATCACTACGGTGGTCACCACTTTATAGTTCAATGTTTACAAGATATCAAGATTACCACAATATCATTTAAGGTAACAAAATAGGCCAAAGTCATTAATTTTCAAGCAATTTTTATGTATCGAAAATGAACAGACCAAAAGTATCACACTAGACGAAAAAGGCGGCAATACAGAGTCAGTGTTGCCATAAAACAGAAAACCAAAACAACGTACAGTTCGTTATGACAAAAAGAAGCAAAATTAAGGGATCAGTTTAGAACAACGAAAAAAATATTAATAAATCAAAAGTGAAAATATATATATATCAATTAATAAATAAATTAATATATAAATAAAGAAGACATATATCATACCACTACAACACTCCAAATAAAGAAAGAAAATACACTATGCCACTACAACATCTTTAATTAAGTCTTGTTCATTCAACCAAAACTACATTATTTATTGTAAAAAATATTGGTTTAATGACAAATTCGTAATAATAATAATAATAATAATAATAATAATAATCTCCACAATCATCATCAAAGGAAAATTATTGTTGCCAATAATACTAATAATAATATCTAAGGAGAATTTTTGGAATAGACATCATGAAAGCAATGCAGAAGTTAATTAAAACCCAGCAGAGAATTGGTTATTCTTTACACATCTTTTACAATCCTTTCACATCTGACAGGTCATTACACTCTCCATCTCTGTTTCTCTTTACTTTATGCATTCTTCATGCCCAGGCCCGCTAATAACCGTTTTATTTTATTATTTTTTAGCCCGTCCTGGTGTCACAATCATTAAATTTTTTTTTTCTAAATATGGTGCTCCTATTTCATGTTTTTCACCTATCGTGGCCAGTCCCGGAACTGAACCCCCGCAATAAACGAGGGATTACTGTATACAGTATCACCCTGTACAACAGATCAGCCTAAGTGGCATGTAACATAGGTTGTAGCATGGGTAGCCATTACAGTGTGATGTTCGAGTCTATAATCATTCCAACAGGAATCTTCAGGGTTCTTTGTTAAATGCTATTTGGTGATAAAGCAGCTGCTATTGATCATACAAAACAGTGTCTAAAACAACAAGAAACAGTACTGTTTGGCCATGGCACCAGCTGCCCATTGAAAGACTACGACTGAAGATATTAGGATTCAGCTAGGACTGGTCCAGACAGTTGTGGGTTGAGTCTTCCTTCAGGATGGTTCTTTCCTCATGCCTACATCTATACTGAATATTCTGGCTCATTCATTACACATCTCTTGCTATTCCATTACATTTGACAAGTCACAACACTCCCACATCTGTCTCTTTTTCCCACATATTTGCTATTATTTATGGAAGGTCCACAGCTAATGGCCCCCAGTACCTGGCATAGAGGGGTGCGAAGAATCTCCGGGGTTCGTTTTGACTCCACTTTTGGCTTGAGGGCAGACACGCCTGGTGGTAGTAATGGTTCTGCCCTTAACCTTGCACCTGCCAATAGATCTGTTTCTTTCACTCTTCACTATTCTAACATTCGTGGGCTGAGCTCTAATCTTTCGTATGTGGAACAGCACTTGGGTACTTTCCTCCCTAACCTCCTCTTCCTGTCTGAAAGCCAACTGTCTATACATGCTTCCACTGACCCATTTCAAATATCTCACTATAATCTGTATTCTCGTTTTCGTTCCAAATGTGGAGTTTGTTCCTACTGCAACACTAACATTCCTATTGCTAGGCTCACGGACCTTGAATCTCCTGACTTTGATGTTCTCTGGCTTATAATTTATCTCTCCACTTCCACTATTTCCATTTACTTCTGCTAATGTTCTCCAAACTCCACCGAGTTTGTGTCTTTCTTGGAATATCTGTCCTCGTGCCATGAGTCTTTGCTATCTTCTCACCCACATGACCTATTTCTTACTCCTAACCTTCAGACTACTCTTGTTCTGTGCTTTCCCCTCTTGGCAAATCTGACCACTCTTTAATCTCAATCTCTTCCATTTTCGCTTCCCCTCCACCAATCTCTCCTACTCAGCGCCGCCACTGGCCCTTTGAGCATCCCCAAAAAGAAAATTTGCGTAACCTCCTCTTTGACTTCCCATGGGATGACTATTGCTTTTGGTCCTGCAACCCTGATCAGGTAGGTCTAAAAGTTGCTGAGATTATGACATCGGGAATGGAGGCGTACATTCCTTCTTCTACAAAAACTTTCTCTCCCCCTAAACCTTGGTTTGACCGTGCCTGCTCCATGGCTATCTAGGCCATGAATTGGGCACACCGATCTTACCAAGCCTCTCCTTCCGATGTAACTCGTTCTGCTTTTATTGTTGCTAGGAATCGCTGTACTGCTCAGATTCAAAGGTCTAAAGGTTCCTTTATAGGAAAAAAAGTTGACGACCTTAACTCCTCTCCCGCTGACAAATGATTCTGGTCCTTACACAAAAACTTCTGTAACTCAAGCTTTCCCCCTCTTATTCATAAGATGGTTCTATAGCTTGTTCTACCACTGACAAAGCCACCCTCTTTGGCTCTCATTTTTCTGCCAACTATTCTATAAACGGTTCCAGCGCATCTGTTCCTCAATCTTTACCCCTCTCTAACCCTATGCCCTCACTTATCCTTTCTTCACGCAAAGTTCATAAGGTTCTTCGCTCGCTAAAGACGAACAAGGCATCTGGTCCCGATGGTATCCCTGCAAGGTTCCTTAAGGAGTTTACAGATGAACTACCTCCCATGCTTTGCCATCTATTTTGCCTCATTCTGTCAACCAGCATCTATCCTCCATCTTGGAGGCATGCTCTAGTTCAACCTGTTCCTAAGATGGGTGACTGCTCTATTCCTTCAAACTACTGACCTATTGCCCCAACCTCCTCCATTTCTAAAGTTTTTGAAACTTTGCTCAATGTTCACTTCCTGAAACGCCTTGAATCTAGCTTACTTATTTCCGATCACCAGTACCGTTTCCGCAAGGCAAGATTCATTGGTGACCTCCTGTCCTATCTTACTCATGTATGGTCATCTTCTCTGAGGAACTATGAGGAATCCTTTGTCGTCGCCCTTGATATCTCTAAGACTTTTGACAGAGTCTGACACAAGGCTCTGCTGGCCAAATTCCCTGCCTATGGCTTTACCCATTCTTTCTGTTCTCTGATTTCCAGTTTTCTTTCTGACCGTTCTATATCTGTAGTTGTTGATGGTGCAACATCTAGCCCTTTCTCTGTTACCAGTGGTGTTCCACAGGGCTTTGTTCTTTCACCTACTCTCTTCACCAATGATCTACAATCCCCATCTTCCTCTATTCTTCGTGCCTTTTCTGATGATTCTACCCTTCCCTTTTCTTCACAACCTTCATCTGCTACTCATAATCAGTCTCATATCACTCTTTCTTCTACTCTCAACTCCGATTTGCAGGGGGTATCAGGGTGGGGCACTCAAAATTTAGCTAAATTCAATGCCTCCAAGACACAGAGTCTGACTATTTCTTTATCTTCTTCTCCTCCTGATAACCCTATTGTCTTAGAAACTAACGAAATTTACCCTCTTAATTCTATCAACATATTAGGAATTCATATAGCCTCTAACTTGTCTTGGAGGAATCAAATAATCCAAATTTCTAAATCATCCAAAAAATTGGGGGTTTTGTCTAGTTTCCGTCATTACATTTCCTCTTTACAGCTACTTAAAATTTATAAAGGTCTTATCCGTCCCTGCCTAGAATACTGCTCACACATCTGGGGTGCTTCTTCTTATACTTATCTCCTAGACAGGGTTGAATCTAAGGCAGTCAGACTCATTAATGATCCTTCTCTTACTTCTAACCTAGATTCTCTCTCTCTTTGCCGTAAGGTATCTTCCCTCTCTCTCTTCTATCGCTACTACTTCCATCTCTGCTCTAATGAATTGGCAAGTTGCATCCCTCCCCCACTGCCAAGGCAGCGTAATACTCTCCAAGCGGCCTCATCCCAAAGGTACTGTGTGGAGATTTGTAGCTCGCGGATTGGTTGGTGCAGCGACTGCTTCTTCCCATCTACCTCCAGACTTTGGAACTCTCTTCCCTAATTCTTATGACCTTATATCCTTCAAAAAGCAGATCTATTGTCATCTCAGGGCCTAGTCCTCCATATCTCTGGGTCCTCTGTACTTTGACTGTTTTTTCTGTCTGTCATTTGCCATTGTGTGATATTACCTCATCTCTACCTTGTCCTTAACCTATTTCTTTTCCTTCGTCTTGGTGTTTTCTTGTGCCCGGGCCTTTATTGATTAGGGCAGTTTTTGACTGTCCCATTGTCACACTAAAAAAAACCCTAAAAAATACATTGGAATAAATACCACAAACCTTTTTTTTAGATAAATAAAAACAGTTTGAGAGTAACGATATTGTTTCATCACAGAAATTCAATATCCAGGAGCAAATTTAAAGGTCTCAATTTGGCACCAACGTGCTGCAAATGGAACAGTTTTGATTTAAACACATGTTCTCCCAAGCTGGTAGTACTAGGAAGATAAAAAAATCACCTTCACCTTACAGGACAAGGGCCACAACCAGTAGGAAAGAACTAAGGAAAATTAATTGGCTTTTAAACCAATCTGTACTTTTAATATGCAGAAGTTACATTTCCCAATGTCAAGCTCATGTTAGAGCAAATGCTACAATGTGGCACTGTAAGTGGTTCTATGCAGTCACATTTTAAAGACTTATTTTAACTGGAGACATCGAAAGCAATCCAGGACCCAACAAAAAACACAGGTGTCCATCATGCTCCTCACCCATTACTTCGAGCTAACACATCAAAGGCTCATTTTCTGCAACATATGCAAAAGAGGCCCATTTCACCAGTACAACTCTTGCTAACATGAAATTTTACTTAAACACTTGATCTTGCTCACAATGCTCCCTACGTCCTCCCTACTCATTATACAATCCAACCTGGCCATCCTTCCCACACCATCAATATATCTAACAGCCCAACCACCGCTTCAGCCATCATGACAACCTACTCCTATTGCCTCTCTCCTTACTACTCTCACTCTTCATCCACTGCAACAGAACCTATCATACACAAAACATCCACATTTTACAATTTCACATGAATGGAATATACATAAAAAAACAAGAACTCCTACACATCATTAAAGAACTCAACATACACATTGCCTTCTTACACAGGACACATAAAATATCCACATTTCATACCTTTATCACCACTAGACAAGACTGGGTTGGCGTTGGACTCATTTCCTTGGTACATAAATCTAGTAACTTCATTGGCACCAGTGCACACAAAATCTTCCTTCCTCAACACGGCAATACCACAGAAATGCTATCAAAGTACGCTCTGGCAACACACCATACCTAACAATCACAAATACAAACATCCCCACAATCTACATCCCACATATATAACACATCAAAAATATTCAAAACATCATTCTGGATAAATGCATCCTCTGATGGAATATGCAAAACCAACATGGGCTTCAAATGTCACTAAAATACACCGCAACAACCTTCAGACTATGAAACAGCTTTAAAAATAATCAATCTGCATAGCTACTATACCTGTAGACCACTTACACTAATAAACCAGAGTCCTCAAAGTCAAAGACATTCTCGACATGAAAGGCACGCACACACTTGTTGCAACCACAGCATCACCCAGTCCACTACACACACAACAAGGAAAATTAAAGCAATACCTAGGACACAGTATCAAATACGAATAATGCCATCTTTTCCCCATTGCACACCCAAAACCAGGCTTTGCAATTACATACTACCCAATAAGGCTGTCATGCCATAAATTCTCTCAATTACAACACAGCTTACTGCACTGCCTCCCAACATCCATCCTTCCAAATCTCCACCTCCTCATGAGGACAAAGTTAACCAGGTAATGCTGCAATGTAGGCACCACCCAGTCCTTCTGAGCTTTATGATGAGGCTGGATGACAATGCTGATTATGCCTGTCCAGGAAGTTACCTATCACCTCGTACAATCAAATACAGTGTTGCCTCACTTATCGCGGTAGTTTGGTTCCGGGACCCGGCGCGAACCAGGAAATCCGCGAAGTAGGATCCGCCTATATGTACATAGATATTTTAATATATTTTTACGTTTACACTGTATAAACCCTCCCTGCACTGCTAAAAAAACACCCTTTACATTATAAATAACAGCAAGCAACGTAAATTTTTATGAAAGTGATAGATAAAATTACGGTGAATGAGGTGATAACGACGTGACATACATACTCATTTACAATTATTTTTTGTTTACGTACTGTATAAACCCTCCCTGCACTGTTAAAAAAAAACCACCCTTTACATTATAAATAACAGCAAGCAACGTAAATTTTTATGAAAGTGATAGATAAAATTACGATGAATGAGGTGATAATGACGTGACATACATACTCATTTACAATTATTTTTTCGTTTACGTACTGTATAAACCCTCCCTGCACGTTAAAAAAACACCCTTTACATTATAAATAACAGCAAGCAACGTAAATTTTTATGAAAGTGATAGATAAAGTTACGATGAATGAGGTGATGAGGACGTGACACACACTCATTTACAATTATTTTTTCGTTTACGAACTGTATAAACCCTCCCTGCACTGTTAAGAAAAACACCCTTTACATTATAAATAACAGCACGCAACGTAAATTTTTATGAAAGTGACTGATAAAATTACGGTGAATGAGGTGATGATGACGTGACATACATTTGTATATGATAGGTAAACTTACCGTGAATGAGGTGATTATCATCATTCTCGACCCCGGAGGAAATTATTTCACAGCCAATAAAAGCTTTACGGCTGCTTTTTGCGGGGGAAGAACGTGGTAATGGGGAGTTGCTGTTGTTTTTTCTTCATTTGTTGGAACATGGCATGGTAAGGAGTCATGGCATCGTCGAGAAAATTACAGAAGGTCGCCGAACGAACCATATTTTCGTCATGTTCCTGCGAGAGTTGTTGGAGTGCTTTGTAATGTTCATACATGGCTGCCAAACGTTCGAGTGTAAGGCCAGGTTCTTCAGTTGGTTCGTGCAATTCCTCAAGTTCTTCCTCTTTTTCGCTCGCTGATTTCGTCATTTCATCCAAGTCTTCATCACTCAAAGGCTGCGAGTGGCAGTCAATCAGTTCATTCACATCTTCGGGAGTCATATCTTTAAAGCCTTCTCCTTCTAGCAAAGCAGCCAACTTCACAGCTTTCGCAACTGCCACCTTCTGCACCTCGACAGGAGCAAATCCCTTGTAGTCGTGGATGATTTCGAGGAGCAAGTTCTTCCAGCTGGCATTGATTGTGGCCGACTTCATCTCTTTGATTGCTTTCTGAATAATTTTTAGGCATGTGGCAATCGTGTAATTACGCCAGTAAGTCTTCAATGAGAAGTCTTTGTCCGAATCCATGGAATCAACTAGGTTCGCCAGGGCATTTCGTGTGCATAGGGCCTTGAACGCACGAATAACGCCTTGATCCATAGGCTGAATCAGTGACGTCGTATTCGGTGGCAGGAACTCAACTTGAACACCGTCATATTGGAGCTTGGTTGCGTGGCCACCAGCATTATCCATCAAAAGAAGGACTTTAAATTCAAGGCCTTTTTCCATAAGATAAAGTTTTACCTGAGGGATAAAGCATTGGTGAAACCAGTCCAATGTGAGGCTTTTCGTGATCCAGGCCTTGGGGTTATGCATCCAATACACTGGCAGCAGATTCTTATTCTTGTTCTTCAAAGCCCTAGGGTTCTTTGACTTGTAGATAAGCCCGGGCTTTAACATGAAGCCGGCAGCATTCCCGCACACAATGAGGGTAACGCGATCTTTGTGCGCATTAAATCCCGGGGCTTTAGCTTCTTCCTTGAAGAGAAAAGTGCGAGATGGCATTCTCTTCCAAAATAACCCAGTCTCATCCATGTTGAAGACTTGCTCAGGAACATATTCCCCTTCGGCGATAATTTTCTTGAAGCCATTCTTGACGTAATTTTCTGCGGCAGCTGTATCTGCAGAGGCAGCCTCGCCATAAACTGAAACGCTCTTTAGGCCATAGCGTTTTTGAAATTTGAAGAACCATCCCCTGCTAGCAACGAACGGTTGTATCCTCGATGGAGAATCGCTGGAGGGTCCTGGTTGTGGGTCGTCGATATCTTCTTCTCTCCCCTCCTCTCCACGGTTGTCATCGGGTTCATTTGCAGCGAATGTCTCGTACAGCTTATACGCCTTTGTTTGTATGATATTGGTGTCTAAGGTGATGTTTTTCTTTCTGCAATCAGCAATCCACGGGGCCAAAGCAGCTTCCATGCGCACTACTGCCTTATTGCGGGTTGATACGAGCCTCCTCGCCGATTTATTAAAAGAAATGCTCGCTGTTTTCCTGATCTTTGCCTCGTCCTTTTTTATGTAACGCACAGTAGATTCATTGAGGCCAAAATAGTGGCCAACATCCACAAACCTTTTTCCTTCTTTCAACATATCTAAGAGTTTCACTTTATCTACAATGGTTAACATTTTCCTTTGCTGCTTAGGCTCACTACAAGAAGCCTTAGAAGATGAAGGATGCTTGGGAGGCATTGCAAAGGTTAAAATATGCGAGTAAAAAAAATCACAAACAAAACGTATTAGTAAGCACAATGAGAACGGCGCACACGAGTTAGATTGAGCGAGTGAGGCGGCACATTGGAAATTGGAGGGAAAAGCAAACTGCAATGAAAAAGCCAATCAGACCCCATGATACAGAAAATATTGAAAAACAATTTTGTGATTCGTTGTCTCCCGACCTTTCAGCCAATAGCATTCCATGAACTATCTCACGTAGGTGAGAGCCTTTTCGTTTCCGAAACGTTGATAGCGGTACTGTATTTTACATGGTGAAATACTGTTAGTACTTTATGTTTTTTATTATTTTTTACTGTTTTATTATTCTTAGGCTAGGAAATACTTGTTTTATCAATAAAATAATGAAAATTTTAATATTCACTAGGTCACGTGGGTGAGAGCCTTTTCGTTTTCCGAAACGTTGATAGCGGTATCGTATTTTACATGGTGAAAGTACTTTTAGTACTCTATTTTTTTTTTATTATTTTTTACTGTTTTATTACTTAGGCTAGGAAATACTTGTTTTATCAATAAAATAATGAAAATTTTAATATTCACTAGGTCACGTAGGTGAGAGCCTTTGCGTTTTCCGAAACACTGATACCGGTATCGTATTTTACGTGGTGCAATACTGTTTACTATTTTTTGCTGTTTTATTATTCTTAGGCTAAGAAATACGTTTTTTTTATCAATAAAATCATGAAACTACTGGAAATATAAATATATATGCTAGCTCACGTAGCTGCGACCCCAATACATTGTACGCTATCGGACACTGTTTCGCATGATGCAATACCCTGTACTGTGAGTTATACTGTACGTACGTATATCTAAATTTATGTTTTTTACTATTTTTTTACTGTTTTATTTGTAGACTGGGAAATCATTTTTTTTTTTATCAATTAAATACTGAAAATTTTTTTTCAATAAAAAAAATGAAAATACTGAAATTTTTTTTTTTTTCAATATTTTTGCGTATACCCATAAAATAAAATGATAATTTATCCAAAATCAACCGCGATAGAGTGAGAACGCGAACCAAGAAGCGCGAATAACCGGGGTAACACTGTACATGTAGGGCTGTACGGCACACAACTACATAAACCAACTAAGCAACATACACTCCCTGAAAGATCTGTGGGAAAGCCTAGGATTAGCTGTGGAGTCCCTTAGGGACTCGGGAATGTTCGGTCGGTCAGGAAGCTGAATGAAAGCCAACAATATCCAAGCCAAATTACTTTCCTGGACTAGGAAAGCCTATTCAGTGATATGTTGTCTCTGTGGTATAATGGCAACTACATTTCCTTCATATTATTTCATCAAAGAAATAAAACGGCTATACAGTGACCTTGAAAATGAATGAACTCTATCAAATAACAGGATCTGAAGCATAGTGACATTCATAGCTTTTCATTCCTTGGATATAATATACAGGCATATTTTGAACACTTTATTTTCTCACTGCACCTTCAGGAATAAATACCATTGAGTATTTTTCTCTTTTCAATTTCACAACATATAAAACCAGCATAATTTTATAAAACTACACTTCTCGCTAAAAATGTATTATTCAAGTCAATGCAATCATATCACTGTTAAGATTGTATGGCAAAGGAACTAAGAAAGAAAAATCTGACAATATTGCAGTTGCACTGCTTATAAGTTGGAAAATAATTGGTTCTTTAAATTATGTGTAATATCAGGTACAAAGTATATAGACTGAGACCATCCATATTTAGAATAAATAAGTTGCATATTGCTAACTTGTCAATTGCAATTCTTATCCTTATTATTTTCTATTTACTGGAGATGTTTATGTAAGTATGCTGAAGTATTTCTGCTATATATTTACTAAAAACATTTAAAGTAAAAAAAAAAATAAATACTAACTTGGTTCTAAAACTTAAACTTATCTTTTCGATTACAGAGCTTAAAAAGACATATGAAAAACTCATACTACTTTATAAGACAATGATAATGTACTTACACTCTGCATATGATTATAAAAAGAAGCTAGTACAGTCGTAAATGGAATTAGAAAATATTCCTCTGGCTCTTGAAAAGACTTGAGACTTTGGTTCATAGATCACTTATGATTTCAAGTTCATACAGGGATATATTACACAAATGCTGAGAATATCAATACATCATAATTATCTCCCATACATTAAAAAAAATATAAATCCTTTTAAAATCCTTCAGACACGAGTATCAGTTTCACACATCTGAACCAAGTTCACACAGAATAAATTACATTTTCTTCTTGGGGTGGAGATTTCTTACATATCAGCATCATCAAACTGACCTGTTTCCATAACTTCTTCTTCATTATCACCATTTGCATGAGCATGTTCCAAATCTGAAAAATAAATGAAAGCACCATAGATCATTTTTCCTGCAGCTATTTTCCACTATAACTCAAAACATTTTAGTTATACAGGGTGAACAATAAATCTTTCACATTTCACAAGTTTAATAAAGGTCAAGACAAAAGTTATTTAAGTAAATATTCTAATATTGCTAAAGGTATACAATTTATTTTCATTTATTTTTTGAAAATAATATCCTCCAAGTGGTGTCCTTTATTCACAATACACAGTTGTAGCTAATTTCTGAAGTTTTCCATTACCCGATGAATCATTTCCAGCAGTATTCCTGTATCTATAACTTCAATGTTAATAGATCTCAGCTATCAGGTAGCCAAAGAGAAAATAATTATATGGGGAGAGATCAGGCGAGCGAGCAAGCCATTGAATGTCACTGCATAAGGAGATCAAGCGTCCTGTAAACCGCTCCTTCAAAACTTCCATTGATCATCTCAATGTGTGCGCAGTGGCTCCATCCTGTTGAAACTGTACATCAGAATTACCAAGGTTTGTGAGATTTGGCCCATCAATATTTTATAATACTTCCATATACAGAATGGTATTTGCTGAAATCGCATGACCTTTCTCATTATCAAAAAGTGAGGGCCCCAAACACCAAAATTTGCAACAAAGCACCACACAGTAACTTGTTCACTGTGAAGGGGTCTTTCATGAAGCTTGTTAAGACTGACTGCTGCCAAGTATTAAGAATTCTGCTTATTGACAGAGCCAGACAGACGAAAGTGGGCTTCAACACTTGTGAAGAAAACAACATTTGTGGATATATTTTGAATGATATCTTAAGGCCAAGCCACGTGGTATTCCAAATTGCATTTACGAAGCTCTTGAGCAACCATCATTTGGTATAGATGTGACTTTGGATCAGTGTGTAAAATGCTCTGGACAGTTCGATCACAAAATCCCATATCAGAAGCAAGTTTACAGGCTGAAGGTGTAGGAGATCACAAAGAAGACTGTCAAATAGCATTAACATTTTCTATAGTTCAAACACACAGACGTCTTCCGGGCAGTTTTCTTTTTAATGCTGAACCAGCGGCCCTAAGAGTTTCAGTCCTTTTTCAGTCTGGAAGAGTATGACTTTCATCAAGTCCAAAGTGAATATTAAAAGCTCTTCGTGTTGCAATAACACTCTCCATGTTGCAATAACAAATTCTCAACAGCAAACGCAAGGTGCACACCAGTTCAAAAAATGACATCTTTTGGAATAAAACGGTAACAATGGTAAAATTAAGTTACATAAAAAATAGTAAAATATTAGCTATTTACAGAGTTCATTACCACCTGTCTAGCTTTATCTAGCACCATGCCTATGGCCTTGTAATAAACTGAGAGGCTTTATTGCCACACCATGTATCAATATTAACTGTCCTATCCTTCAAATTGAAGATAACATGAGATGATAAAGTGATCACAAGTATTTACCACACAATTACTTGAAAGCATATGATGTCATCATACTTGGCAGCTTCTCAATTAACATACATTCGAAGGTATTGCAAATTCTCTAAAAATAAAAAAGAGCAAATTAGACTTTTCACATGCTTATAATAGTTTTTCAAAGACAATCACAGCACAAACTTTGCAACATATTAAATATACATTTCAATTATCTATCCTTCCCGGTAATGAGAATTCAATTCACAACAATATATCTGTTCTACAGACATTAACTGTTCAGTCTCTGAGACAGGATACCAAGATATAATAAAAAGATCATAAGTATGCAAAAAACTTATTAGAGAGCATTTAATTAAAAGACACCATAGTTGGCATACTAATTATTAGTAGAAATTTTGTAGCTGTAGCCTTTAAGACTTTCTATAACTTAAAAAATGGTAAATATTTTTATTGAAAAGATATATTCCATACACATAATGTGCATCATTCAATATACAGAAAGGACAAGGGCTATGCAACAAAAATTTACATAAGAAAAAATTGTAAGTTTCAAGTCAGGTGTTCATAGTTTAATAATGATTATACACTTGCCTATCAATGGTAACAATGCAGCATACATCTTTGGAGTTGAAACTGATAAGAAATTATACTTGATTCAGCACTGAGGCTTAATCTGTATTTTGTTTATGCTGCAGGCGAAGAAGACTTTAATAAGTAAAGTCAAATTTTGCTGTACATCAGCAACAGCAAGGTGGTCTACTCTGAACACTGCTCTTCTTCGTGTTGACATGTCTATGCCACTATTATTTAAACCTCACTGCACAAAAGAGAAGGCTTTGTATTAGCTTAAGTTTTTATAGCAAACAGAGTGACAGGAAACACTGTATTTTGTCCCTCTTGTAAGGCGTTGGGTAATATGACTGCTCTCCACAAAGGTATAACTGAAAGTACAACACCCGTTATTCATCGTCTAACTATGTTAGCTCCTATTTTTTCTATAAGCTTTTGAGTGACTGCTGGTAAAACTCCTCTATAATTATAGTGTGCGCTGGACTTTTGCCGAATATGGTGTTGGGTTTTTGTACAGGTCTAGGGAATTGTGATGGACTTTCTAACAATTTCTGCAGATTTGCAAAAAGCATTGGACTTTGTTCAGGAGGCATGCATAAATGGACTTGACTTTAGAGCTGCCACAGATCATCTTAATCACCAAGCTCTCATTTGTATATTAAGAAACATGGGTATTGGTGGACGTTTTCTTAGTATTACTGAGCAATTTTTAAGTAAGAGAAATAAAAGGATGGTGACTGATGAACATTACAATGAATTTAGTAATGTGAACTCAGGTGTCCGTCAGAATCGTGTTCTTGGCCCCTTTCTTTCCTTCATGTATACAGATGACATATGTATAGCTTTGGAAAGCAAACTAGTTGTCTAAGCTGATGAAGTTACCTTCATTGCCGTTATTCTATCCCCGAACATCAGACTACCTGCAGCCGAGTCTGTGGATAGAGATCTTACCAAAAACACAAAATATAATAACAGGCATGTCCAGAACTCTTGATCATCCACATGCCAATCTCTTCATAGATAATGTTCCCTTTAACATTATGTGATTCACTCAAAATTCGGGAGGTACCATTTGATAATAAGTTGACTTTTGAACACATGTATCATATACATTCCACAGTTGCACAAAATATTTATACCTTAAGGATGTCTTTTATGATTTTAGGTGACAAGCTATTATAATGAGTTGTTTTAATACCTTATACATCCTAGTCTGGAGTATTGCTCCCCAGTTTGGTTCATCGGCTGTGGATTTTAATCTTACTCTAAGGGATAAAAACTTGCATGGCTAAAAATCTTATTCTTGAACTAAGTACTGACTTGTAGCATAGTTGGGCCATTAGCTCACTCTGATTGCTGTAAATAAAATGTATAACAATGTTAATCACACCCTTTGCATCGGGATCTCCATGACTTATTCCGTCCTGCATGCATTACCAGGAGTGCAGCCAATGCCAAATGTTGTGTATTTTCTTTTGAAAGTTTTAATATCAATCAGCACTGAAGTAATTTCTTCCAGCCACTATGAAGTGAAATGAATTGACTAGCCATCTTGTTGAGTCAATCAAGCTTCAGAAGTTTAGGCTAGACACAAAGAAAATTTTATTAAGCCGATTTTGATGCCAAATTTTTATAATTTTCGTGGAGTAATGCAATAGTAAGGTATACCATATTTTATATTTTCCTATCTTTTCTCTGCATTTTCCTCACCAAATTGCTTTCCCTGCTGGGGCTATTTGATTGATAGCCTTTGTCTTTTTATGGCTAGTAATGATGCTTGGCTTATAATAATAATAAAAGGGTACTTCCTTTAAGGAGAGTAAGCCATAATTAAAGAATGCAAGGTGATCCTGCTAAACCTGGCAGCCACTGCACTAAATATAAAAATTGCAACATACATAAGGAAAACTGTAACTTCAGAGAAGCACACAAAAACAAAACTGTGAGCAGCTATACCTATTCACACCTCTGAGACCCCCCTGGATATGATAAGATCATTTGCATGCTGACTGAGGATTACAAAGGCCATATGGGTATCTTCAAACCATAAGTTAGAGTACAAAACAATTTTATTGCAAAACTTACTACCTTCCATGTTGTCTTCATATGTTCCTGGAATATCGTACCCATTTGCACCTTGTTCAGTGACTGTGTAGTCACCTTCATCATCATTGGGTTCTTCTCCAACTTCTGCAACAATGTCAACGGTTGTCATTTCATAACAAAAGGTTGCAGCTATTTAATAAGATACAGAGGTCACAAGATATATTATGTAAGTAAAGAATAAACAACAACTGAAAATCAACTAAGCAATAAAAATTGACATACCACATCATTTAACAACAAAACAAATATCTTCTACAATTTAAACATAATTAGGTAATGAATGTGAGAGTACACGATATTATGAGCATTTCTCAAAAAACAAGATCGGCTTACTAGTGCAAATACACAAAAATTAAATGTTCACAACTCTGAAGTTCCGAGTATAAATAAGAACATATAACGATTTATTGTATAAAGTACCAGAGGTAATAATTTATGATTCATATAATTCTAACAACATATGTTACAGAACTGTAAAACTTTCAGACTCTTTAGCCATCTGTTCAAAATACTACTCAGCTAGGGAAAGTAAGGTCACATAAATTTTATAATTATCACAATTAAATATTCTAAAGGTACACCAGAATATATTTAGATATCCAATTAATATGAAATAAAATGATTAAGAAAACATCAGGAAATGTATAAGACACAGAAGGAGTAGTGGTTTACTGTTATCTCTGCAGAATCTATCAAATAGGGTTATGAGATGTGATACGGGAATGTAATTCTTCCAAATATGAAAGCAAAAATGCATTATATCACTGTTGTAAAGTCTTGCATTAATGTATAATCATTACATGGGGTCCTCGGTTTACAATGTCCTCGAGTTACAACCTTCTTGGGTAAAATGCATCTCCCATAAATCATTTTGCTTCTTTTTTAATAAGTTTTGATCTGTAATATGGCTTCCAAGCATAAAGCATAATTTCCTGATGGTAATGCTTTGAAGAAAACAAGTTATCACCATGCAAGTGAAATTAGAGATAGTGAAATGCTCAAAAAAGGGAGGCTTTACTACTGTGTTAGAAGAGGTGGCTGATGTAGGTGCTAAATTAGGTGTGTTTATTATTAAAGTTTATTATTATGCGGAAAATTGGGTTACAACACATCTTGAGGAACGGAACAATGATGAAAGTCGAGGACCCCATGTACTAAATTGGACACAGAGAAAGACAAATTATAATTCACCTTCATCTGACTGGACATCTTCTGGGTTGGGATGAAGTACTTGACAGTCATTGAGAGCTTTGTACATATTTTCTAGAGACATTGGGTCAGCAGGGGCGAATCGGATTTCGGTCATTCCTGAGTCGTGTTCTTCTTCTTCTTCATCCTCATCATCTTCATTTGTATCTGAAATATGAAACTGTCTATGAAGGCCATAGCTGCTGTTAAAGGTACCTCAATTGTTAGTGCTTGTAAATATAAAGCTTTACCGCAATCATTGGAAAAATAAAAATATACTGTATATATATATATATATATATATATATATATATATATATATATATATATATATATATATATATATATATATATATATATATATACAGTAATCCCTCGCTATATCGCGGTTCACCTATCGCGGATTAAAAAAAAAAAAAAAAAAAAAAAAAAAAAAATATATATATATATATATATATATATATATATATATATATATATATATATATATATATATATATATATATATATATATATATATATTGTGACACCAGGATGGGCCAAAAAATGATAAAATAAAACAGCCTTTATCAGGCTGTAAAGAGAAACAGAGATGGAGAGTGTAATGACCTGTCAGATGTGAAGGGATTATAAAAGATGTGTAATGAATATCCAGCTCTCTGCTGGGTTTTAATGTACCTCTGCATTACTTTCATGATGTCTATTCCAATAATTCTCCTTAGATCTTATTATTATTACTATTATTATTGGCAACAATAATTTTCCTCTGATGATGATTGTGGAGATTATTATTATTATTAAGGGCTCATCATTGTTTGTACATCTGTTGGTTTATTTACTTTAACTGTGTACAGTGCCCCTCCCTAGTTGGCTGGGACAAAGAGTGTGGGGGTTTGGGTAAAATAGAATGTTAGAGAGAGAGAGAGAGAGAGAGAGAGAGAGAGAGAGAGAGAGAGAGAGAGAGAGAGAGAGAGAGAGAGAGAGAGAGAGAGAGAGAGAGAGAATCTTTAATTAACTCTTGTTCATTCAACCAAAACTACATTATTATTGTAAAAATAATGGTTTAATTACAAATTCGTAATAATAATGATATTAATAATAATAATAATAATAATCTCCACAATCATCATCAAACGAAAATTATTGTTAAATATAATAATAATAATAATAATAAGATCTAAGGAGAATTTTTGGAATAGACCATGAAAGTAATGCAGAGGTATATTAAAACCCAGCAGAGAGCTGGATATTCATTACACATCTTTTATAATCCCTTCACATCTGACAGGTCATTAGACTCAGACCGTGACGGGGCACAAACCCTTGACCTGACACCTCAAAGTCGTGGACGCTACCGCTTGAGCCACGGTGACTACGTATATGCTGTACATATATATATATATATATATATATATATATATATATATATATATATATATATATATATATATATATATATATATATATATATATATATATATATATATATACAGTGTTCCCCCAGTTATTCGCGTTTCTTGGTTCGCGTTTTTTTTTTTTTTTTAATAAATTATTATTTTATTTCATGGGTATATGCAAAAATATTAAAATATTAAAAAAAAAAATTCTCAGTATTTTCATTTTTTGTTATTGAAAAAAACATATTTCATTATCTAATTAATAAAAAAAATTATTTCCCAGCCTACGAATAATAAACAGTAAAAAACATAAATTTAGATAGATAGATAGATACGTTTATTGACCACCTTTTTTGAAAAGTACAGTATAATCTTTACAAAAGGAATATTTGGTCCAAATTACAATGAATAAATACAATAGATTTTGTACAATCATCAAATAAGTAAATGAATTTTAAATTAATATACATTGTACTAATAACTGAATGATATACTTAAGTACAGTATAACTCACAGTATTGCATCATGTGAAATAGTGTTCGATAGCGTACAATGCATTGGGGTCGCAGCTACGTGAGCTAGCATATATATTTATATTTCCAGTAGTTTCATGATTTTATTGATAAAAAAAAAGTATTTATTAGCCTAAGAATAATAAAACAGCAAAAAATAGTAAAAAACATAAATACTAACAGTATTGCAACATGTAAAATACGATACCGCTAGCAGCGTTTTGGACAAAGACTCGTTCAGTCTAACTCATGTGTGCGCCGTTCACGTTGTGCTTATTAAACGTTTTGCTTGTGTTCGATAGCGTAAAATGTATTGGGGTCGCAGCTCATGAGCTAGCATATATATTTATATTTCCAGTAGTTTCATGATTTTATTGATAAAAAAAAACGTATTTCTTAAGAATAATAAAACAGTAATAAATAGTAAAAAACATAAATACTAACAGTATTGCAACATGTAAAATACGATACCGCTATTAGCGTTTCGGACAAAGGCTTCCACCATCTTCCATTGTCTCGCCTCACTCGTGTGCGCCATTCACTTTATACTTATTATTATTAATATGTTTTGCTTGTGATTTTTTTACTCGCATATTTTAACCTTTGCAATGCCTCCCAAGCATCCTTCATCTTCTAAGGCTTCTTGTAGTGAGCCTAAGTGGCAAAGGAAAATGTTAACCATTGTAGATAAAGTGAAACTCTTAGATATGTTGAAAGAAGGAAAAAAAGTTTGTGGATGTCAGCCGCTAATTTACGTAAACGTAAAAATTATTGTAAAATACTGTACCTATGTATGTCAAGTCATCATCACCTCATTCACGGTAAGTTTTCCTATCACTTTCATAAAAAATTACGTTGCTTGCTGTTATTTATAATGTAAAGGGTGTTTTTTTAGCAGTACAGGGAGGGTTTATACAGTGTAAACGTAAAAATACATTAAAATATCTATGTACATATAGGCTGATCCTACTACGCGGATTTCCTGGTTCGCGCCGGGTCCCAGAACCGAACTACCGCGATAAGGGAGGTAACACTGTATATATATATATATATATATATATATATATATATATATATATATATATATATATATAAAACCAAATAAGCACATTACCATATGTGAAAACAAGAATAGTTTTTACCTCGACTGGGACTTGAACCTGGGACTTATAATTACTAAGCCAAGGCGCTACCAACTACACCACAAAAGGTTAAAAGGAAACATACCTTATAGCTTACATCTGCTATACTAGGAATGAACACATTCTATCTGAATGCCAATATGTTTATATTACAGTTTCCCCAACCTCACTCGTGGTTTCGTTTTCGCATTAAATTCAACTCCCAATCTTATTCGGGACCAACAATAACCAAATAAGCACATTACCATATGTGAAAACATGAATCATTTTTACCCCGACCGGGACTTGAACCTGGGACTTATAACTACTAAGCCAAGGCGCTACCAACTACACCACAGATGGTTAAATGGAAACAGACCTTATAGGTTATATCTGCTATACTAGGAATGAACGCATTCTGTCTGAATGCCATTATGTTCATATTACAGTTTCCCCAACCTCACTCGTTTATTAAAATACTGAAAAAATTACCATACAAATGAAAGGTGTCACCATGAGTTTTCAGTTTTACTCTGCATTTCAGTCCAGAGCAAACATGAGACTGTGTGCATATATGCATCCAGTTACTTCTGAGCAATTGTAAGTATAATACTGTACTTGGAAATGACAGTGACGCGAATTTGGCATTCTGGTGTCAAGTATAGTCAGCTACTACAGTGGACCCTTGTCCCACGAACATTATTTATGAAAAAATTTTGCATTGTCCCCTGAACAAACCCCTGAGTCCTGAACACACATGCACATCCGGCTGGGCTACCATGTTAGCCCAGGTGACCACATTTCCGCTCGCCAGGGCGACCGCGTGGTTGCTCTCAGTTCTGCATTGGTGCCTGCGCTGTGCAGTTCGTTCACGCTCTGTTCCTAGTTTGTTTGTGTTCTCTCTTTGTTGTTTTGCCTTTATGCTAGCCCTCATTATGGTTCCTAAGAAAGTGAAGTGCGTTAGTGACATTGGCATTAATCACCCTAGACGCATAACAGTGGGAACGAAGAAAGAAATAATTGCTAAGCATGAAAACGGTGTTTGTATTTCTGATTTCACCATGCAGAATAACATGGCAAAATCGACCATCTGTACTATTTAAAAAAATAAAGAGGTCTTTAAGGAAGCTGACGTGGCTAAAGGAGTGACTATATTAACGAAGATTTGGTCACAGTTGATAGAGGAGGTAGAAAAGTTATGATTGGTTTGGATACATGAAAAACAGCTGGCTTGAGATAGTGTTAGCGAGGCCATAATACGACAAGGCTTTACAAATACACCATGATTCAGTAGCGAACACTCCGAGTTCTAATGGCACTAAAATTGATGAATTTAAAACCAGCTGAGGCTGGTTTGAAAAATTTTGTTGACGAACTGGGTTACATAGTGTTGTTAGGCATGGAAAGGCAGCTAGTTCCAACCAAAAGGCAACTGATGTTTACGTGCAAGAATTTGCCAAATTCATAGAAAGTGA
This sequence comes from Halocaridina rubra, assembly GCA_037179515.1. Taxonomy (NCBI): domain Eukaryota; kingdom Metazoa; phylum Arthropoda; class Malacostraca; order Decapoda; family Atyidae; genus Halocaridina; species Halocaridina rubra. The sequence continues at coordinate 15,999 of JAXCGZ010015914.1, read as the reverse complement.
AGGTTAGGTTTTGCAACAAGTTTTTAACTGTGATGAAACCAGACTTTTTTGGAAGAAAATGCCTAAAAGAACGTATATAACCCAAGAAGGGAAGTCACTGCCTTGCCACAAACCTATGAAAGACAGGTTTACACTTTTATTGTGCGCTAATGCTAGTGAGGATTGTAAGATTAAGCCGCTTTTAGTGTATCACTCTGTAAATCCGTGTGTTTTTAAGCGCAATATTGTGTTCAAGGCTAGATTTTATTTACTGAGAAGTTGATTGAAGTGATTGCACCAGCTGTGAAGAGATATCTTGAGGAAAGAGATTTGCCCCTTAAGCATCTCCTCATAATGGATAATGCTCCTACCCATCCTCCAGGTTTGGAAGAAGATCTTGCTCTAGAACACAACGCAATAAAAGTCAAATTTCAGCCTCCCAACACCACTCCTCTCCTTCAGTCTATGGACCAGCAAATGATTTCTAATTTTAAGAAGCTCTATACGAAGGGTCTTTTTGCCAGGTGTTTCCTGGTCACAAACGACACGGATTTGACCCTTCGTGAATTCTGGAATGACCACTTTAATATCCTCCGCTGCACTGGCCTCACTGACAAGGCATGGAAGGAGGTCTCATACCATATGTTGAACTCAGCCTGGAGGAAATTTTGGCCAGGTTGTGTGGCTGAAAGAGACTTCGTGAGCTTCAAGCAGGAAATGGCTTGTGGCCAAAAGCAAAAGTTTGGGCTTAGGAGGTCAATGAGGAGGATACGGAGGATCACAAACAAGAACTCACCACCAATGAACTAATAGAGTTGCAAAATGAACAGGTGAAGACTCCAAGAGGAGCAGTCATCAGAGGAGGGGGAAACATTTGAAGACATTTTTATGTAAGTGCAGTGAGGTGCAGGCTTTTATTGAGAATCATCACCCAGACAAAACTGAGCAACTGAGCATGAATATTTTAAATGACAATATGATGTCTCATTATAGAAAAATTTATCAGCAGAGAAAGACACATTTCTCTGGATCGTTTCCTTATACCACTAGTTAAGAGAACCACCTTCCAAAAGAGAATATAGAGTGAAAGCACCAGAAATACAGCCTGTACCTTAACAGTTACCTAACATTCTTATGGAGTGGGACTCTCCTTCAAAAATGTAGTCCCCCTCCTCCTCCACATGTGCCAGCAACAATCAACCACAAAGGTAAATACAGTACTGTACCAAGTTTTATTTTAATAGAGTAGAATTCCTTTCCATTATTAAAGTAATTTTCCTATTACAGATGTAGCTATTTATTCATATTTATATATATATAAAAAAAAAAATTTAAAATGTATATTTATGGCGATGAGGAACGGATTAATTGAAATAACATGCATTCCAATTGGAAAAGTTGTTTCGCCCCACGAAGAGGGTTTAGGAATGGATTAAATTTCTGACTAGAGGCATGATTGTATACCGTACACTTACCAGGCTCAAAGAATAAATAACACGTACAGTAATTATGGTAGGCTAAACAGAACATGATAACATGAGATAATATTCTCACCTTGTCTAGGTTCCATTTCAATATCAATCATGAGATAAATACAAGGTAACGAAAAGTTACATGGATCTCGACTAATTGCATGGATAGCAATGTGTGGATAATCCAGTGACAGACCTCCTTCCTCACCATCTTTGGCCCATGCTACCCGGCTGCATGATAAAAAATTATATAAATTATATAGCATAAACATACATACAAGAGTCATATTCCCCTTATAAGAGGGTGGCTGAGTCATAGCAATATATCATGACTCTTTACGGGAAAAAATCAGAGGAGGGGATTCCCAGTTTCCTCGCTCCGCCCCATTTAGTCGACTTTTACGACATGCATGGGAACATAGAGGAAATATTCTTGCCTCCCTCCCTCAGTTACCTAAAATTATAGCTTAAATGGCTTAGCAACATATTACCACTAAATAATGTTAGCAAAGCAAAACATTATAGCTTGTCCCCTTCAAATGTGGTAACTGGGTCATTACTTTGATACAGTTCGTTATCAACAAAAACTGTAAGCATTATTTGCAGTTTGATACAAGAGGCAGGATGAGATTGCAAACTAGTTATGCTTAACCACAATACTGTTTCAACTTTTACAAAAAATAAAATGGCAAATTACATAAGGCTGTCCCTTAATTTTCTTCTCTACTCATGTTTACTAAGCAGCCTTCTGTAACTCAACACACAGTCGAAGAGAAACTATAAGTGACATGACTCCATAATATGCACCAGCGCATAGTTTAAAGATAAGAATTTATATCAAACAGTACAAATATTTACATAATTGTATACAATGTATTATGACCTTTCCACAAAAAAAAATATCCTCTTCACAAGCTTTCCCTGACTACAAATATACTAGGCATCGGTGAATGACAACTTCAAAAATTAAACTAGAGAGCATTATGGAACTTGGTAATTCTATAACTTGTCTCACCTCTTATTACATTAAGAGAGCCTTATATAAATGTATTTGTTTCCTTTCTGAGAAATAAAAGGTAAGAGTAAGTTAAGTCCTCCCCATGAAAAGGGCTTACCGAGTTTCGTACGTACGGCGTTTCGTATATAAACAAAACGAGGTTTCGTACAATATATAACGAGGTTTCGTACAAGAGAAAACGGGCTTTCGTACAGTAGAAAAGTTCAATAAATTGAACTTTCGCTTAGGAAATAAAATGCTACGATATTATTAGCTGTTTATAAAAAAACTCCATTGTAGTACGTCACGTGATTTTGCGCATGAATTGTTAAATAATGATCAGACCTGTTCGTTTTTCCGATGTGGAAAAATGGGGGTGCTGTTGAGTATTTCGGTGTATATTTTGGCTGTAAACTGCATTTTAGTTTGTCTTTATTTTTTATTTTTTTTTTTAATTCATTCTAGGTGCATATATTAGTATTAGTACTTACCTATATATTTCATTATTCAACTGTGACTGATAATTAACACAGGAGAACTAAAGATTTTGATATCTTTGATGTGAAAGATTAAGGGCCGTTTATTTAGCACTTAACCTCGTTATATATTAATCCATTTAACAGCACTGTAATTTGTGCATGTCATTATTAATTTACTCGTTAACGGGATTATAAAAGTGACATAATGACTACTGCTTAAAATGCCTGAGTAATTTTTGATTAATTATCAGAGGATTAATATGGCTGTATATGAATTGCAAACCTGACATTAATGTATATATATACAATGTATAATGCTATGTGCTTAATTATAACACGTGTGTTTTTATAAATAATTGTGTTTATATGTTCATATATCTATTATATCTACCTTGGCTGTTTCCCCCTTTAATTGGGGGGTAGCCGACATAAAAAAAAGAAAACAATAAGGGGATTACTTTGCTCTATGGGCAATGATGAGGGAGCTAGCGACCGTTCAGATGGCACTGCTGGAGTGCCACAGCCCATCCTCCCGGCTCTTCCACAACCTATGTCGCTTCACAACTGCCAACTCCCCTACTGCCCCTACCACAGGGCTACCTCTGTAAGATGCAGCCCCGTGGTAACAGCAGATGCACATCAGAGCTGCGTCACAGTCGCTCCCCACTCATTCCTATTCCTAGCACGCTCACTTGCTTCCCTCACATCCATCCTCCTATCATTCAGCACGCTCACTCCATCCATCCACCCAAACCTAGGCCTCCCTCTAGCATTTCTCCCATCAACTCTCGTATTCATCACCTTTTTCAGCAGTCTTTCACCATCCATCCTTTCTACCTGGCTAAACCATCTCAGAATATTCATATCTACTCTGGTTGCAATTTCTCTCCTCACACCCGTTCCTGCTCTCACCACTTCATTCCTAACTCTATCCAACCGAGATACACCAATCATACTCCTCAGGCATTTCATCTCAAACACATTTAGTTTCTGTCTCTCACTTACTTTCATACCCCATAACTCTGATCCATACATCACAGCTGGCACAACCACTTTCTCATAAAAAATTTCTTAACATTCATTTCCAACCCTCTATTCTTCATCACTCCTTTCAATGCACCAACACTTTACATCCTTCATTCACTCTGTGACACACATCTGCTTTCACTCCACCATTTGCAGCTATAACCGAGCCTAAATACTTAAACTGATCAACTTCCTCAAGTGTTTCTCCATTCAACATAACATTCAATCCAGCACCATCCTCATTACTTGTACACCTCATAACCTTACTATTTCCCACATTCACTCGCAACTTTCTTCTCTCACAACAACTAACTGACACAGCTTCTCCTCTGAATCTGCCACAACCACAGTATCATCTGCAAACAGCAACTGATTCAGCTCCCACTCGTTATCATTCCCATCTACCATTCTCAAACCTTGACCACGCACTCGCTCATTCACCTCTCTTACGACTCCATCAATATACAAATTGAATAGCCATGGTGACATCACACATCCCTCTCTCAGTCCCACACTCACTGAAAACCACTCACTCACTTCATTCCCTACCCTAACACAAGCTCTACTGCCCTCATACAAACTCTTCACTGCATGCAACAATTTACCATTAATTCCATATAATCTCAAAACATTCTACATAGCTTCTCTATCAACCCTATCATACGCTTTCTCCAGATCCAAAAATACAAACTACACATCCTTACCCTTTGTTAAATATTTCTCACATTACTGCCTAACTATAAAAATCTGATCTATACAACCTCTACCTCTCCTAAAACCAGTCTGCACTTCCGTGATCACATTTTCGGTCTTATCCCTAATCCTATTAACCAGTATCATACTGTCGCATGACTGAAGTCGTGCTAACGCCAGAATCTAAAACTGTTATAAGTCGTGAAGAGAAACGTGAGAGGCTAGAGGTCAAGGGTGAAATAGAATACTCTCCCAGTTGTTTATCTGGGTACGGTAAACGGATCCAGGGGGCTTAGCACCTGGCTGGATCCATAGGGCTTAGCACCTGGTTGAACCCAGGTGCTTTAGCACCAGGGCTTAGCCACCCGGCGTCAAGTGCCTCAAGAGTGTGGGAAAGACCCAGAAGGTGGCCCTGCCCAAAACCACAAGTAACCCTATATGCCCTGGAGGGATACCCAATAGCCACGCACTGAACTGGAACTCTTCCGTTCTATAGGCCAACTGAAATAGCCCATCCCCCAAGAGGAGGGACCTCTCTTTGAACCTGAAGGCAATTGGCAGAAGTAGATTTAGCGACACGCCCTGCCCTTTGGGGTATTTCAAGCATCACCATGGCAGCCAGAAAGCAGTCAGAGAGCGACAGTTAACCAGAATCTTACCAGGGGCATGAATAGATCATAGATTTTGATAGTCATAGGGTGGGGGGGGGCATTGAGGCATCGAAGATGTTAGAATAAACTAAGATAAAGGAACCACTGCTTGTCCATTCTTACCTTGCACCCTTCTGATACTAATATTAACGTAGTGAGAAGAATTCATTACGACAACTGGTGACACGCGGTGGAATGGTAATCAACTTCACGACAACTGGTGGCAGCGCAGTACGGATCAGACGCCTGGAAAACATACGAAGAGACTCTCATATCAGAAGAATCCAGTGCGAAGAAAAGAAAACAAGAATGGCAAACGCAGAAATCCAACATCTCCCAATTCAAGAAATGAGTGACGAGGCAAATCACCGGAGAATTCTCGAACTGGAGGAGCACGTGCGGCGTCTACAAACTCCTGCCGACGCCGCTCCGTCGAGAAGGAACTTGGTCAACGCCGACAGAGAAACCGACGCCTCAAACATCGACGAACAGCCTGCCGCTCCGAGCCCCGTGGTGACACAGGGAACGCAGCAGGACAAGCCCCCACCCCGTGCCCTGGTTGTAAAGGAGCCTCAAGTAAAAAATTCACCTTTATACCTCGACGGCGCAAATGTAAAAGACCTCGAATGTCCGTCCACAATTCCCGCGGCCGACTTCCTGAAATACTTGGGTCTGCGGATGAGAAGTGACGAGTGGTCAAACAGAGAATATTATGAAACTTTTAAGGAACTATTCCTAAGATATTTCTTAGTAAGCCGAAGTGTGACCGGGGCATTGAGTGAAAATGCCCATTACAAGAAATATAAGTTGCCGGATCCGACCAAGAAGATGGCGATTCGTCGATTTTACTCGAGAGATGGAGAATTGGGCGGGAACCTCCTGCGCCTAGAAGGAGAACCCCCTCCTTCCTTGCCTTCTGCCGTGAAGTTCTTCAGGACCACCTCCTTAAAATAGCTAAGTACTTGTGATCTGTATCCAGTGAGTAATGGGACAATTAGTAAAAGAAATTGAGGTCGGTGGACGCCGCCATTTTATCTTGTAGTTATGCTTTGACTCAGCCAACCCGCCTATAAGGGGAGTGGTGCCTAATAAGTTGATAAAAGTAGAATTTCTGTACCCATTACTAACATGGATAATTTGTACTAATAGCTATAAGAAGTAATGAACTCCCATTTTTTTATTATATGAATAATATAAAGTAATTGCGTTTAAAGGGTGTTCCATTTATTTGTATTAATGCCTAGATTGAATTTTAAGAACGCGAATGTATCGATTTTTAATTGACAAATTTAATGCACGTGAAATCACTATTACGGTATATTAATTTCTTAAGTGTAAGAATTATAGTGAGTAATGTACTTGAATCTGCTTTTAAGGTTTTACTTAGAACAAGTGTGATTTCCAAGAAAGGAATGCGGAAGTGACCAATCGATCTCCCAACCTCGTTATTATAAATATATAGTAATTGTACTGATCTTTGATATTTTAAGTACGTGTAAAGTCATTTTTATATTAATATCTTAAAGTGTAGGATTTTGGAGTGAGAAAAGAAAGACATAAATGACAGATCGTTCTTTTTGTGTTATTATGATGAAGAAATTAATATTATGATACGTGTGTGGCATCTCTTTTGGAAGAATAAGAAATTTTGTGATATTGTTTAGAGATGAGTTTTTTAAATTTTGCGCTACGCAGGCGAAAGTAAAAGTAAATTCGAGGAATTTGTGATGTCCTGGAATAGGGAAGGTTTTTCAGTGTCACCCAAACGTAGCTTCAAGGGAGTAGAATGTTTGTTTGTTCGTTGGAATGAGACCTAGGACTGGTGAGGCAGTCTTGTGACCGTGCGGCCCAACCGAGATTTCACCTTTATGCTGGCGTCACAGTCACACATAGCCAAAACTCCCGACCCGACTCTTAAGACCGCGTTCCGACGGAATCTTCGCTCAATCCTTGGAGATCCGGCAGATTTTTTAGCCGACAGGTGCATTCCTGTGCCTGTCAGAAGTGCGTCATACGTCCTCGTAAGCATTCCTATGGATAGTAATTGCAATCGGACAGAGTAGTTTGGACGCGTAATTTAGCGTACGACTGATCATACGCAAACGTAAGTCTCATCATAGAAAACGGGAAATTTAAAGTTTTGACTATTACGACTGGGCCAACCATGCTCCCGACGCTCCCTACCCATCGTAGGGGAACGTACATGTTCGTAGGGGGTTGCTCATTTTCATTATTTTATACTGAGAAGATATTAAGTTTAATATTTTACATTTAATAATGTAGTTATATTTGCCCTTACTTTTCCATTTATATAATTATGTTAGAATTGATCCTAGTGAACAATAAATATATATATATATATATATATATATATATATATATATATATATATATATATATATATATATATATATATATATATATATATATATATATATATATATATATATATATATATATGGGATATTTGTGAAAGTATAACCCTGATTTATATATTTGGCACTTTAGCTACTTATATATATAAGTAAATATATGTTGGCCATGTATGTTAATATATTTCATATATTTTGTTTGACACATTTATGGATTTGATTAATTCATATTTTGATATGAGGGAAAAAATAAATGCACATCATATCAAGAACACAGTGAAAGAAATGAGGAATTATATGAGACATTTACCTATAAAGAGCTTGATATATATTAAGAATGATTGTTATATTTTGTACATAGAAAGCAGACAGGAAATGTTTTTTTTTTCTTAATGCGCACTCAAAGAAACGTGTCTGTACATTAACATCAAACAACAATAACAACAACAATAATAATACTATAATAATAATAATAATAATAATAATAATAATAATAATAATAATAATAATAAGAAGAAGAATATCATGCTAAAACAATAAGAAATGCGGCAAGCGGACCAGGAAAACTGTACACCCAGGACTGGGTTGTCAGAAATGAGACCACGCATGCGCGCGTTGTCTTTTCGTACTGCGCTGCCAGACGTATAAGCGAATTTTTAAATTTTTAACGGTTCAAGACCCGGAGGACTGCGTACGCCGGGTAGGATCGATCCTCTGGATCGTACACGGGCGTACACCTCCTACGCCCGCGTACTATCAAGAAGATCGATCTTACCCGTCGTACGCAGTCTTCTACGACTGATTTGGTCTTCTGAATCACAGAGATTATTGGGTGCAGCAGCCAATTATCGTAGGCCCTCCACGAAGGTTCAGGACCCCCTCGATTTTTTTAAACTACGTAGGACCGTCAGGATTCCGTCGTACGCGGACGAAAAATTACACCCGATTATCGTAATGACGTCATTGCTGCCGGGAGGATTCCGTCTTTAGACGGTTTTAAGAGTCGGGTCGGGAATTTTGGCTATGTGTGACGCCAGCATTACTCTCCTTCAGAGGGATCGGGGTAAGGGATGGAGAATTTTCCATAGACAAAGAGAAAGGGAATGCAAGTGAGTATAAGGGGGGTATAATGGGGGGGGGGTTGCTCTAGGGGGTGAAGTCGCGGAAAGCACCGTTAGGAAGCATGATTGAGGGAGTCAGCGAGGATTGTTCCCCTGCTCCACCGGGTCCTTTTGCATGCCATATCAGAGTATATTTATGGGAGGTGATGCGCTGTGGCAATATCTATTGAGGGATATTTTTGAGAAAATGATTCTCCACCTGCCCAGATATGGTTGAGATGCCAAGTTTGTTTTATTTTTGTTTCGTCCCCTACTCCGCAAATGAGATATTATTCGATTTCCGAGAGTTCCAAGATAGATATTACGTGATAAAGGACGTGAATCTATGAATGATTCTTTATTTTCTTTGCTAGATGCAGTATATACATTATTTGTCTGAAGAGATATGTTAGATTGATAAAATAAAACTTTGCCAGTTTTAGCCATGATAATGTTTATCAAAATTATTTCAGCTTGGTCATAAAGAAAGAGTGTGAGCTGACACGAAATGACAAGAATGTCACCCAGCCGTTTCCCGTATTTGAGATAGTAGAAGAATATATATATATATATATATATATATATATATATATATATATATATATATATATATATATATATATATATATATATATATATATATATATATATATATATATATATATATATATATATATATATATATATATATATATATATATATATATATATATTCTCTGTTTTAATTGTTCATGTACAACGCCTTACGAGATTATGAAACTTAAGCAAAATGCATTCTTTATTGTTGCGAATGAAATATACTTTTTGTTTTTATTATTGCATACACAGACAGACTTTTTATATTTTTTCAGATTCCCGTTTTTTATATATAATTCTTTTTGTATTGAAGAAATCTTTAAAATCTTAATCCCTTGGATATAATATAATTAAAGAGTTTTGGAAACGAGTATCTAGAGATAATTATGATTAATCCCTATCATTGTCATGAATTTAAGATTACAATTGATCTAATTAAGATAATTAAGATTTTCCGAGATTGTGTGTTGAGTTTTAAATTTAAAATTAATGATACTTAAGTCCTTTTAAGACGTGTGTTAAGAAAAAGATATTTGTACTTTTGTTGATAGTAGTAGAGATATTGTCACATATAATTTTAATCTTTGGCTTAGTTTTCTCAGAGAATGTTGCCTTATAGAGAGTGTGTGCTTCGACTCAACCCTCTGATCTATAGCAAGAAAAGGATTGTCATTATAGACAAGGATGTGTATGCTATTACAGTAAAGTCCTTTGCTATTAAACAGAAAGGAATGGATTTATGCTTCGATGTTTCTGCAGTTGTACACTAAATTATTTGTTTTTTGGTTTTTTCTTTCTAGATGTTAGAAAATAATTGCAGTTGCGCTCTGTCCCTTTGTACAGTAGGGCAGGAAGTTAAGTCATAAAGAGGTGCCCTACAAGCGAAAATTAAGCTTTTTTTTTTGAAAAATCTCTCTCTCTCTCTCTCTACTCTGAGACTGACAGATGCTTCTTCCGATAATACGAGAATGTTGCCGTCGTTGATTCTTTTTTTTGTTTTTTTTTTCCAGCGAAGCTAGGCATTACTTGTGCCTACATTTTATTGCAGTTGATAAATTGTTGCATGCTGTTATTGCATAAATACTGATAAGACATCGGTAGTACCGACATTTGCATAAATATTTTTGCCACATGTCGCAACTGTTTAAAGAATAGATAAAACTCTCACTGACAAATTGGGGAGCCCGAAAGTTGCCGTTTATGCTCTATATATATACATATATTATGACAGCAGGAATTCGAATAGTAAAAGAGACTGTGTTAGAATGAGCATTACTATGAAATATAAGTATAGAACTCCGTTCTTACATCTGAATGCCAGTCTCTGTTGTATATATATGGCTATTCATGATTTAGTATTTTTATTTAATTTTTTTATTATTCTTATTTTGATCATGATTATTATTAATGTTATGTATCAGTTTTTCAGCTAAGTCCAAAGTATCTTGGATTAATAATCTAGTTGTGTAGACACACCTTCCATTACCACCCTATTTCTAGGCAGCCCCGACCTGCAAGTTCTAAAAGTCTTTAGATTTTGTCCTCTCTCAAACAAGTCCCTGTTGCCCATTGAATAGAGATTGCAATCACTTGCAGTTGCAGGGGAGGCAAAGTATAGCCTCAGATTACCAACGTATGGCCATCATTGGTACCCTGAAGTCATAGGGAACCTTTCTTACAACTGTAGTAGTGACATAGGTTCAAATTTTCATCCCGAGGTCTGCTTCGAAGGTACGTGTGGATTGCAGTACTGAAGAGAAATCGATGTGACGTTGCAGGTCTCCTACAGGGGGTCTTGGTCAAGATCGGCCCGAGGGTAGGACGAAAAAGCCAGGCTGGAGGGGTTTGGAAGATGCATTGATCGCTTCCTCTTTGTCTTGCCTATCTTAGAAAGAAGATAATATGTGGTAGTGTACGAACCTGGGCCTGCAGTGAAGACGGCGGGGGAGTGAAAAAATGAGGACACAAGGAAACCATTTTATAACGCCTAGCAAAAGTTTCATGAGCAAGGGAGGGAAACAAAAGTCTCTAACAGCTTAATAATACTTTATTTCTGTAAAAGAAATGATGAAATCCCAGAAAAAAAGGGAATTCCCATACATGTCCTAACTGTAGTGAAAAGAGAAAAAAAAAAGAAGTCTTTTAAAACATCTTAATAATACCTTTAGAAGCCACGTAAACGCGTTGATGGGATCCAAACAGAAAGAAAAGGGAATCCCAATACATGTCCAAACTTCAGGAAGAGAGAAAGGAAGGGTATGGAAAGTCCCTTATTAGTTGTTGAAAAAACAACCCACGTTTTAGAACTGAAAGAAAAAAATGGGAAAGAAAAGGTCCCCACCGTCTTTGACCACTGTGCTAAAAGACCATTTCTTTTTTTATTTGTTTTACTAGCTTTAAGATAATTTTAAGCGAAAACTCAGAGACTCCTTTAAATATAGTTTTTGAATAAGTGCCATTGATAAATTGTATGATTTGCACCAATAGTAATAAGTTGTTTTTCTGCCTAAATAATATAATTATTTTGCTTTAGCATTATCATTGTTTGAATTATGATTTAATCTTTGTGTTCATTAAGTTCTCATATCAGTTTGTCTCTGAATAGTAATTGCATATTGAAATGATGAATGTTTTTTGGCTTTTCACATCGTAACAAATATTTTGTTTCAGGAGTAGTTTTTTATGGCCTAATTTTAAGACAAATCAATGCCCCATAGTAACTATAGGAATAGAAATTATAAGATAAGGTTGCTTATAGAAATTACCATTTATGTTATTGTCTAGCGCATTTTAAACGTTCGTACATGCTAATGTTCTACATGATTCATATTTTTACTGTAACTAACCAACTTTTGTAAATCATTTGAAAAAGGTGGGAAGTAGATAAATTAACATTATGATCTAAACTAACTTGTGATCTTAATTAATGTTTGATAATGATTAGTTACACACTGAAATCCTAATGATTAAGGTTATTTCAATTTTTAAATATAGGAATATGTTTGTACTAAAGATTGCTTAGTGTTCATAGAACTAGGAATTCTTAGATAATAGCTTAAATAATTCGGCCCCATTTTTATTGTAAACTAATGTTAGCTAGGATATATTCAAGAGCTCTCAAAAAATAGCCCATGCTTCGACTGAAATAAAAGATATTTCAGTTTTGGTTGGGAGGGATGTCGCATGACTGAAGTCGTGCTGAAGCCAGAATCTGAAACTGTAACAAGTCGTGAAGAGAAACGTGAGAGGCTAGAGGTCAAGGGTGAAATAGAATACTCTCCCAGTTGTTTATCTGGGTACGGTAAACGGATCCAGGGGGCTTAGCACCTGGCTGGATCCATAGAGCTTAGCACCTGGTTGAACCCAGGTGCTTTAGCACCAGGGCTTAGCCACCCGGTGTCAAGTGCCTCAAGAGTGTGGGAAAGACCCAGAAGGTGGCCCTGCCCAAAACCACAAGTAACCCTATATGCCCTGGAGGGATACCCAATAGCCACGCACTGACCAGGAACTCTTCTGTTCTATAGGCCAACTGAAATAGCCCATCCCCCAAGAGGAGGGACCTCTCTTTGAACCTGAAGGCAATTGGCAGAAGTAGATTTAGCGACACGCCCTGCCCTTTGGGGTATTTCAAGCATCCCCATGGCAGCCAGAAAGCGACAGTTAACCAGAATCTTACCAGGGGCACGAATAGATCATAGATTTTGATAGTCATAGGGTGGGGGGAGGCATTGAGGCGTCGAAGATGTTAGAATAAACTAAGATAAAGGAACCACTGCTTGTCCATTCTTACCTTGCACCCTTCTGGTACTAATATTAACGTAGTGAGAAGAATTCATTACGACAATACCATACACTTTTCCTACCACACTCAACAAACTTATACCCCTAAAATTACTGCATTCATACACATCTCCCTTACCTTTGTATAGGGGCACTATACAAGCAATCACCCATTCCACTGGCACCAGTGACAACATGAAGCATATATTAAACACTCTCACTAACCATTCCAATGCGGTCACACCCCCTTCTTTCAACATCTCCGCTCTCACACCATCCATTCCAGGTGCTTTACCTGCTTTTGCTTCATACAATGACCATTTCACTTCCTCTCTTGTAATCTCTCTATCATTTTCATCTCCCATTACTGGGAGATGAAAATGCCTCTCTATCTTTCTCAACATTCAGCAAGCACTCAACATATTCTGCTTTTATATATATTTTAAAATAAAATAACTTTTTAATTAATATTTGACTTTGGATTTTTTTCTTTTAACGTTTTGGGAACCCCCAAAATGGGCTTATGTTTATATGCATATTTTAAAATAAAATAACTTTTTAATTAATATTTGACTATGAATTTTTTTCCTTTAATGTTTTGGGAAGCCCTAAAATGGGCCTCCTGCAATAGTATACCAAATACATTAGAGACGGGAACAAGTAACACTTTATTAGCAATAATTACTGAATTGGATCATAATCAATTTAAAAAAAAATGTTTGTGTGAAACCTCGTCGGATTTTATATACGAAACCTCACTTTTATATCTATGTACAAAACGCCCATATACGAAACCTCGTGTCCCCCATGGAAAGTAAACTCGGGTACAAATTCAATTATGCTGCAATGCTCTTATTTACAATGCAAGTTTCATCAAAAAGGTCGCACATGATTTCTGCATAAAACATACAGTTAATATGCAAGAAAGTGCACAGATACAATAATTATTAGTTAAGGCATACCATAAAGTCATTAGTTAAGGTAAACTGTAAAAGTCAACCAACCACAACTTCTTTGCAAGAAGGAATGTGGGTAAGTTTGTTGGAATGCCAAAGTGTGTATGCAGTTCTACTGTTAGGGAATTATCTTGGGTTAGGCTAGATTGTAAAATATTTATTTTTTGAAAGCATCCATAGCAAGGCAGAGATTACCAAAGGACTTAGAAATATACTTTGACATGCACTGAACATTGCCCTTTGGCCTTCCGCAATCCCTACATTACTCGTATTCTTTCAACACTTCTAAAATTGAGACGGATGCGACTAAAAAAAAATGTGAGCGGTTTGATTCTTCCTGATGAAAAAGTACGGTACACCTGAGGGTACTAATGCAATGAATTCAGGGTGCTCTAGGGTTACTCAAATATACCAGGCAAGTATTCTAACATAGCCTAACCATTAACAGGGTTATTTAACATTACATGGGATTCTGGGGGGTCACACATCTTTACAAGATCCAATTGCTATCCAATGATAAAATTCCAAAATGGAAATAAATGTTTTTGTTTGTTTGCACTGTTGTCTACTAGTAGTAGTAGTATAGTTGGGTGGGATATGCCTTTAGCAAAGGCTACCAAGTCTTGGTTTGCTTTACTAGTTTATTTGTGCGGTTTTTATTATTTGATTTTTTCTACAAATTCTTTTTATATTTTTTTTTCTTTCTTTGATGTCTTTTTCACTACAATATCTAAATAATATATTAGCAATTATTTCAATTTTCTTTTCTATATATGGTTGTTAAGAGACAGAATACTAGTTGAAAGAACACCTGCAATTTCTTTATATCTAGACATAACAAATAGAAATGAAAAGAAGCCAACGAGTAAGAAATAAAAATAAAAGACTCCATGATTAACCAGTAAAATAAATTCTCTACTTTTAAGAGACCAACCAACCTTTCAGCGATATAGAGGGTTCCTTCTCCGAGGGCTCTGGCATTTATAAAAGCTTTGGTATTGCATTGACGATGACGAATACCCTCAACAGGAGGAGGTAAATTTGGTAAAAGCATGATTATATATGTCAATTACAAATAACAAAGTCAAGAGGAAAACGAAATACACGTGCGTACGTCCAACTTCGCAGCTCGCGTCACGAGAAGATAATAACAAACTTTAAGCCATCAAACAATTTTAGCTGAATGCGACTCATGCAGGTAATAGCGAATATATAACTGACATAAAAAGTAGCAGTAGAGAGACTAAAAGAGAGAAGCATTTGTTAATATATATATATATATATATATATATATATATATATATATATATATATATATATATATATATATATATATATATATATATATATATATATATATATATATATATATATATATATTTTTTTTTTTTTATTTATTTTTTTTTTTTTTTGAGTGTGACACCAGGACAGGCAGAAACTGCCCTCATCAATAAAGGCCCGGGCACGATAAAATACAAAGACAAAGGAAAAGATAAAGGTTAAGGGCAAGGCAGAGACGAGATAATGTCACACAAAGGAAAACGACAGACAGAAAAAAACAGTCAAAGTACAGAGGACCAGAGATATGGAGGACTAGGCTCTGAGATGATGATAGATCTGCTTTATGAAAGATGAAATTTCATAAGAATTAGGAAAGACAGAAGGAGGAAGAGAGTTCCAGAGTCTGGAGGTCGATGGAAAGAAGCAGTCGCTGCACCGACAAATCCACGAGCTACAAATCTCCACACAGTACCTGTGAGATGAGGTTGCTTGGCGAGTGTTACGCGGCCTCGGCAGTGGAGGAGGGATGCAACTCGCCAACTCATCAGAGCAGCGATGGAAGTAGTAGCGATAGAAAAGCGAAGGGGAAGATACCTTACGGCGAAGAGAGAGATAATCCAGGTTAGATAATAATAATA
>JAXCGZ010015913.1:25000-39514 GCA_037179515.1 Halocaridina rubra | reverse complement strand
AGAGAGAGAGAGAGAGAGAGAGAGAGAGAGAGAGAGAGAGAGAGAGAGAGAGAGAGAGAGAGAGAGAGAGAGAGAGAGAGAGAGAGAGAGAGAGAGAATTTATTTTCAGCTCATGAAGGAAGATCATTTATTACCCAGGATTAAATCACAGTAAAACTCAATATCAACATTCTCACTAAGGGCTCAAAAGAGTTCAGAATTTATGTCTGGTAAAAAAAATATATATATATAATCTCATTATAAAGGACTATGATAATTAAGTCCAACAATGGCAACACCAAGAATTAAAAAGAGCCTTTGGGCCTAAAACTACTTCATAACTGGAAATAAAATGAATACATTAGTCAAAAAATAGTTGCCTAACCCCATCTCAAGGTAACATGGATAACCTTTCAACCTTTCTCTCTTTATTTATAGAAATTCTAGGTCAAACCCAGCGGTAAACAAGACCACGATGTATATCCATTTAGAAAACAATAGCTCAAAAATATCAGTATTCGTTCAGAATAAAAAAAAAAAAAACATAAAGGCAAAGTATTTTTATTGTCCATGAGATATTTGAAAGAAAGGTCCTCGGGACACAAAAAGATCCATTTACCTTTAAGGGTAAAAATAATTTCTCATATAATATCATATTTCATATAATGTTATCCCAGGATACAAAAACTGAATAAATATTGTTGCAGACTTTATAGTTTTTTTTTTTTAACATTCTTCGGTTTCTTGCAAATATGTAAAAAGCAATATTTATTTCAATATTTTTTTTACTTATTCTTTTATAGCTAGTTTGCGCTGACCATATTCTTTTTTAATTTAGAGAGTGTTTTTGAGGGTTCTCCAACTTTACAAGATAATTCAAAGGGTTAAGATTTTAATTCAATCCTAAAACACATGCATCATCAAAATACAATCAACATTCAACCCTTGATCAACGTGACATGGAGTATCAACTACAGAGAACCCTTTCAACTACCCTAAATAAGTTCAGGCTTCTGGCTTGATATAAAAAATGAGTATCTGAACAATAGCAACAGCTCTCCTTTAATCAACGCAATTTAGAGAAAACCGCTATCATGCCCAACCCACCCGCGACTTGGTCTTGTAGCTCAGTGTTACGATGGTCAAAGTGATGTGGTGGCCAGTGTAGCAGTGATTTTTAGCAAGGAGGAGATAAGTTTGTGAAGGCCTATCAAGTTTGACAAGGGTTTGGGTCATGTTTTCCTAAGCATTTTACGTGGATTCAGGGAGTTTTCTTATACGTTTTATAAGATTTCAGGACGTTTTCTTATACGCTTTCATAAGATTTTAAAAGTTCTTATATGTTTTCATGATTATAAGACAAGTTTTCTTATGCGTCCTTTAAGATTTTTGGATATATTTTCCAATTTGGTTTACATGATATAGAGATACATATTCGTATACGTTTTACAAGATTATTGGACACGTTTTCAATTATGTTTTGGATTTTATGGCACATATTCTTATACGTAGGACGTTTTCTTATACGTTTTACAAATTTCTAGACGTGAATCCTTTTATGTTTTACAAGGCTTTAATACACAGTTTACAAAACGGATTCACAAGATTCCAGGAGTTTTTCCTATACATATTACAGAATATTTTAGAGACGTTTTACAAGATTGTAGGTCACGTTTTCATATACAATTTACAGTATTTCAAGACTCATCCCATACGTTTTATAAGTTTTTAAACGTGTTTTCCTATACGGTTTCTGCGATCTTAGGACATTTTTTAAATACAGTTTACAAGATTACAGGACGTTTTGATATACATTTTACAAGATTTCTGAACATTTTCTTATACATTTGACACACTACTTTATACATATTTTCCTAAAACTATACGACAAAGTTTGCATTACGTTTCGCAGAAATATTAAAACATTTAAAAGTGGTTTTTTATAAAAAAATTTAAGAAAACAAAAATTCGATGCATTTTGAAAGATTACAGATATTACAAGATTTTAGGACATGTTTTCCTTTGCAATTTACAAGATTTTATGACATACTAGGACATTTCCTAAACCAGATGATTTAATACAGACCGAAACTAGTCCTATGAATATCAGAAGACCAAATATCATACTTATTGAAACTATAGTTAAGCTGAGATGCATATGTGTTTGTGCGTGTGCGTATGTGTGTATGTCCATACGCTCTTGACACGTAAGCCATCTCAAGAACTTTGGCCCGATTTCTTAAACAGTGTAAAACCTAAGATACCATATTGTTAGTTAGCTAGACACACACAAATGGATTTCATAAACGCATCTGACATGGTTCTGTGTATGGCTAGGATCCCCCATGGGGGGATCCTAGCCATACACAGAACCGCGTCAGATGCGTTTATGAAATCCACTTGTGTGTGTCTAGCTAACTAACAATATGGTATCGTAGGTTTTACACTTTAAAAAATAGGGCCTTTATCCATATATTTCTTTATCAATGAAGAGGCCCCGTTGATAAGATACCCATATCGAGATGAGATAAATTAAAAGGTTTCCTTAACTTCATCAATTGAGTAGTTTTATCTCATTATGTAAACAAGTCAGTTACATAAGTTTTTCGAGTTGATGATAAACTAGTACTAACGTTTAAGTAGTTAGTTACATATAATAATATGAAAATATTCCCAGTTTTTTTTTTATGACTGTGACACCAGGACAGACCCAAAAAAAAAAAATCTACCCTCATCAGGCCTGGGCACGAAGAAAACATAAAGATAAATAGAAATGGGGAATGTTGTGACTTGTCAGATGTGAAGGGATAATAAGACATGTGTAACGAATATCCAAGAATATTCGGTGTTGATGTAAGCATAAAAAGAGAACCGTAGCCGAAGGAAGACTTAACATCGATCTGTCCAGAACAGACTTATCCAAGTCCACAAGACCCTTCAGCTGTAGTATCACAACGAGCGGTTGATGCCATGGGCCAACCTACTACATAGAAATGCTAGGTATGATAAGATAAACATGTCTACAATAATGTAAGGTGACCCTAGATTACATTAGGTTAGGTCTACAAAGTATTGGATGGTCAAATATTTTGCTTGTTTCATTTCTTCCATTACAATAGGTGAGGTAAAGTTAGGTTAAGTTTAGAGAAATTTGATACTTGACCAATGAACTTTCCTGACGTTTTTGCTGTTTTGGGAACTGCAAAGGTAACATTATAATATTTTCTTAATATTCAGTAATACATGTTTAGAGGGTACATACTAATGGAATTTTGAGTAAATACCCAATTACGAACATGTTGTAATAATTACAGTTACGCTTATTATGTACCCACACTTTAGGGATGTACAGAGCGCACTAGATACTCTATTGCTGATTACAGACCATAAGTTTACGTAACCATACATTTGAGTATGTAAAACCTACACCATATCAAGTGAAAATATAGAGAAACCAACGAAACATTTTAATACCTGATAGTATAAAGTTTGCATATGGCACAAAAGCCTCGAGTTACATATTTTGGTATTGCTCAAAGATGAATAAGATATAAAAATCAAATATATTCAACACTTACAGAATAGTAACAGTTCGGTCGCCTTCTAAATGGCTCCATCTTTTAGAATCTAATGTAACGTACCTGAAAATGAAGAAGAAAAATACATCTTACAACGTGAATACATAATACTGCATATATATTTTTTCCGGTTTTACGTCACGGACTCCCTTTTCTACCAAGGGCTAGGACGGTTGCCTTCTTGCGAAGAACTTGTTTTGGCAGATGTAATCGTTACCCAAAGTGCATGTCCTTGCTAACCTCAGACCGTGACAGGGTGCGAATCCTCGACCTTATGCCTCAAAGTTGCGGACGCTACCGCTTGAGCCACGGTGACTACTGAATACATAATACTGCATATAGTTATCATATTTCACAAAAACCAAAAATTCAAAGACTGCAAAAACAATTATGCTAAAAGTCAAGATAATTCTAAATGGCTACCGTACCGTGGCCGGGAAGAAGCACTCGCGACTATGACTCGTCAGGTCGTTGGTTCGAGAATCGCCACAGTCTGAGGTTATAAAGGGCATTCACTCAGGGTAACAGTCATATTCTGCCAAATCTAAAGTCCTTCAAAAAGGAGGCATTGTCTTAGCCCTTCTTAGGAAAGGGAGTCTGTGACGTAAAACCAATTTAGAATAAACATAATGCTCCCAATGTCTGTAAGTAAAGATAATTTTCTCTCTTGTTCTTTGTTCCGGTTTTACGTCACAGACTCCCTTTTCTACCAAGGGCTAGGACTGTTGCCTTCTTGCGAAGGACTTGTTTTGGGTAATCGTTACCCTGAGTGCATGCCCTTGCTAACCTCATTTTCTCTCTAATGAAGATAATCCCTACTACTTCCAATCAAATTAATTTATCTTTATCAAGGGCCGCAGTAGCTTATGGATAGAGCTTAGAAATCGGAAAGTGACTAACGAGGGTTCGACCCCCCCCTAGGAGTGTTAGCAAGCTTTAACCCCCTCAGCTCCAACATATGTATCTATGCCCATTTGAACGGGAACTTATTAAGAAACATAAAACGGTGCTTTATACATGAACCTAATCTAACATAAAATGACCAGATAAATATCGTCTCGCCTCATTCTATTCAGAAGGATGATTTTTCCATGTTTGTTTGTTTGTTTGTTTATGCTCTACTAACCTTTCACTACTGATGAACTCAGTATTTACAGTAAGAACAGATAATTAAAAATTTTAACTATTGGTATATGCTTAGATAATCCTAGTTATGAAAAAAAAAATCTCAAAAAATTTATGATAATATAGGTAAGGGTTTTGAGAGGTTAGTTAGGTTAGTTCACCTTATTAAAATACGAGTTGCTATATAAAATAATAGTTTTTTAAAGTTGTTATAGATTTTTTGTTAGTTTTTACATGTTCATTTCACTCGGTCAGGGTGTAAAAGTACACATTCACCAAATCATCACATTACGAAGAAACGCACACACGCACACACACACACACACACACACACACACACACACACACACACACACACACACACACACACACACACACACTTTGTGAGATTGGCTTTATAATAGATTTTGAGAGGTTGGTTAAACACGGAATTAAATGAAGGAATTTCGTCGTCTATCAATTAAAAGGTAATTTACAAATGAGTCCGGATCGAAGTCGTACATGCTGGAGTAGTTTAGTCAACAATTTGTTTACTTTAAAAGTTATATACTTATTTCTTTTTTCCTGTGCAGTTCTTTTCTCGTCTCAAAAGTAACTTTTTGTTAAGAAGAGAAGGACAAATGAGTTTATATATATCACTGTAAATTAGTGTAAAATAAATAGTAACATTACTTCCTCTTGGCTGTCAATAATCTACATGCGCAGGACAAGCATCAGTCAAGTGAGAATTATTTTACGCTCGTATTGACAAGAAGTGTTTTTCTCGAAAAGGCGGGAAACACCATGGATGAAGCGTGGGAAAATGAGACTCTTAAGAAGAGCACAAAAGAATCATCGTTTTCAGCCGTTAAACCCAGGCACGCTACGCAATATTTTGCAGCTTTAGCAGGTATGAAAAAAAACAAGTAATATCAATAATACAAGTGAAATAACACAAGTCATAAAAAATATGATCACTTATCATACACTAAGAACAACCATTCGAATTACTTCCAATATTAAATTTTCACATTATTTTTTTTCTTGGGAGACGAGAGCACATCTGCTAGATGGCTAAAAGCTGTCTGTTCGCGTTGTGTTCACGTCCATATAATAGGCCGTAAACAGATTCTACGGCTTCAACCAAAGCATATATAAATCGCGTAAAATTGTGTATTCTCTTTTTTCTTTTCCACACCATATACGTAAAACCTACGACATACCTGGATCACTGTATGATTCCTTTATTTCCAGGATGTCTTGGTGCCATGGGGTCTGGAACTATTATGGGATTTTCTGCACCAGCTGGCCCGCAACTAGTGCCAACTAGTGAAAACGACCGTGCCTCATGTAATTCATGCAATTTGACACTTACCAGTAGTGAATATGTATGGTTTTCTTCAATACCCAATCTTGCAGCTGCTATCATTGGCCCTTTTGCTGGGTTAGCTATTAATACAATAGGACGAAAAGGAACCATGTTGACGTCTGGTGAGTTGTTTTATTTCCAGCACTGGGTCTACCTTCTTAGGCACCAAAAGCAGCTCATTTTATTCTTTACAACAACCTGAACACATTTAGAGCCTTATATACATAAAAGTAGCAGTGCTGTACTTGCATATTAATGTTTAACAGCAAATTTTGGAATTGCTTTTCTGAAACTCATGACTGATAAGGAAACCAAAAGAAACAGCAAAGAAACCTTCACACACACACACACACACACACACACATATCTATATGTTCCGGTTTTACGTCACGGACTCCCTTATCAACCAAGGGCTAGGACGGTTGCCTTCTTGCGAAGGACTTGTTTTGGCAGATGTAATCCTTACGCTGAGTGCATGCCTTTGCTAACCTCAGACCGTGACGGGGTGCGAACCCTCGACCTGACGCTTCAGAGTCGGAGACGCTACCGACTGAGCCACGGCGACTACACACACATATCTATATATATATATATATATATATATATATATATATATATATATATATATATATATATATATATATATATATATATATATATATATATATATAGATATTATATATATATATATATATATATATATATATATATATATATATATATATGTATATATATATATATATATATATATATATATATATATATATATATATATATATATATATATATATATGTATATATATATATATGTATATATATATATATATATATATATATATATATATATATATATATATATATATATATATAAAACATCCTATCTAATAGTACGTACTGGCTATATATCTAAATTTCGAAAAATATTGTACTCCAGTCCAAGTATAGAATGAAAAAACATAATTTATTTTCACTATTACAGTTTTTGCATTCCTGACTGGATGGCTTCTTGTTGGACTTGCAAAGGCTTTGTGGATGTTGCTGGTGGGGAGAATATTTGCAGGTATATGTTTAGGTACTGTTAGCGTGGTTGTCCCAACATATATTGGAGAATTTGCATCTCCTGATATCAGAGGTGTACTGGGTGCCGGCCTTCAGCTGCTCTCGACTATTGGACTACTGATGGTATATGTTGTTGGTAAGCATAATGTAAAACTATTATACTTCTTAATTTATATAAAGAGATACTTGATTTATTTCCTCTCTGTATTAAGTACATAATAGGCAATAACAGAAATTCTACAGTAAAGATGAAGTTCAGTAATAATGAGCACGGAGGAAAGATACAGGAAAATTTTCAGTAAGAAATGCTGACCAACATTGTCTTGTATGAGATAAACTATGCATTTGGAATACAATGCTCTGTAATATGACTGTTTACATCTTGATATCTTCAATATTATTACCAAGATAGTGTCTGATACAATGGTGCCTTAACTAATATTTCAAAAGTTGATTTTTTCCTTTAGGTTCCTTTGTCAGCTGGAGAATCCTAGCAGGAGTGTCCATGATTATTCCTGTGCTGCATGGTCTACTGACTCTCTTTATACCTGAATCTCCTACATTCTTCCTCTTAAAAGGACAAGAAGAGCGTTCGCTTAAGGCACTAAAGTAAGTTATACTCATGCGTGATTGGCCAGTCTTATAAGTATTCATTTCTTCACTAAGTGCTGCAGGATGGGTAGTTTTACCCTTAGCGATGCCCTAGCGCGCGGAAATACAGCCTGAATCACTGGCTAGACATCTAGTGATGTTCTCACCGAACCTGATAAGCAGACATTAGCTATAAAAGGAGGGATACTTACTGATCTGATAAATTGCAGGGAAATATGCATAGAGTCGTTAATGCAGTATGTGCACATATTCAATATGTGAGGATAGTTGCCATGTGATGAAGCGGTGGGGGGTAAACCAGCTGCGGCTGCCGGTACTCATTGTAGAATACCCTTGCCCACCTACGTTGTGGGTGACCCAAGCAGGGTGGTAGGGGGGAGACGTGGCAACTCTTTATCCCCAAGGAGCTGAGAAGAGTGGTTAAGGTATGTGTGGATTGTGGTGAATGCGCATTTCTTGGCTCGGCCATCCCCCTTACAAGGGGGAATGAGGCATGTGTATATGTATGTATGCATGGTATTCATTATACATAGTTTCACACGGCTATCAACACAGACAAACATTTGCACAGTAAACAACTCTTCATTGCAGAAAGTTGTATCAGATTATTTTTTCAGGCATAAAAATTATGAAAAGTTAAAAACATACTAACGAAAAGGCTCTCACTAAATTATAACATATGAATGACGCAGGTTTTAGGAAAAAACTATGACACATTACTATTTCTTACTGCTAAGTATATTTACTGATGTAGTTATATTCTTTCATTCATTATGATGCGAGCATTATAAATAGTATGATAATCAGAGGGAAAACTATACTAAGTACATTATTAAACAGATGGTTTAGAGGCAAGGAATATGACTGCGAGAGCGAGCTGCAGGCTGCCAAGGAGAATATACAGGAGGTGAGTATCTCTGTCTCGTTTCGTTATCCATTCGCCGACAGGTTAAGACATCAAACATGACTCCATATAGTTCTAGTTATTTCACTATCAATTAATGTGGTTACTGATATCAACTAGCTCTATGAAAACTATTAAGATATTATTCTCTTTTACTGATTTTCACCCTATTTCTATATTAAAGTTGCAGGCACAAGGAAAAGCTGGGATAAAGGTTCTTAATCGTCCTTACATTCTGAGACCTCTGCTGATATCTTTGGGCTTGATGTTCTTCCAACAGCTGTGTGGGGTTAATGCTATTCTTTTCAATGCAAATACTATATTCCGGGTAAGTTTTATAAAAGGTCTGAGAGTCCTTACTTCAGTTCATACTTCATCTATACAAGTTCAAATTAGTCAAATATATCAAATGCACTTCACCTCACATTGGCTTACTCTCTTGAAGACTTTCTTTATCAATAAAAATTCAAAGTATTACAACAGCCAGTTTTACTGACATCCAAATTGTAATGACCTTCTCATATCACACAGCAACCATTTTTCATATTTAGTAAATAGTAGCATAATTAAAGTCACATCGATGAATGAAATAACTGCTAATACTATACACTCTGACACAAAGCATGGATCTTATCAACTAACATTCCACTTTAGTATTAACTGTATTGATATAAATTATTTTTTCTCGGTACAAAAACAACTACAAAATCTTTAAATATTACACGGACCATTCACTTGTAGGACAGTGGCAGCAGTTTGGGGGACAATGCAAGTAGTGTCATAGTAGCAGCTACACAGTCCATTTCTACGCTTTGTGCATCCATCATCATGGATAAGGCTGGCAGAAGAATTCTTTTGCTCTTTTCTTCAGCAGTCATGACTGTGTCCTTGGTCGCAGTTGGTGCTTACTTCTTTGTGAAGGTTTGATATTTGCATTCAGTTCAAAATAATAGTCAATGTCACTGGTAACAGATGCCGATTGAATTTTTGCATATACAATTCACAAAACGCAAAACTAGATCCACTGTACTCGTGAAGAGTAATTTTGACTACTAAAAATGGAAAACACATTCGAAGCATATAATGACCATCACCTGAGACTTTAAGGTAACAGAGATCCTTATAACAATGCAGGAAAAGAACGAGGAATATGCCACTGGAACGCTAGGATGGCTACCCTTAACTGGACTGGTGGTGTTTATGATTGCCTTTTCAATTGCATATGGACCCATTCCTTGGCTAATGATGGGTGAGTACACTGATAAAGTTGGATGATATATTCATACAATGGTAAAATGGTGTGGGAAGCAAAGGTGTGGATATCCTCAAATAATTTCTTGTTCACTGAATAATTGCTCTTCAAACTTTTTCAATGTCGTCCATCCTAAGGTAAATCTTTAAAAAATCTGTCCACCCTAACCTTTCAACTGCTGTAATACCTCACATTCATGATCATATATATCTTATTCTAAAGCCTGGGCAGGAGAAAAAAAAAAGACATTTTATTTCTCATTTTTTTATGTAATCTATTTACAGCTTAATCTTGTCCAGCCTAAAGTGGACCGTCCACCTAGTTTGAATAGCACTAGAATACTATTAAAAAAAACACACACACAATAATGCCATGAACAATATTTTATTTCTTCTTTTAAAATATTAAGTACTTGCTTAGTTTGCTAAGCATTGGAAATGAATAGCTCCCTGACAATATGTGATTGGCGTTATTGCCTCCTTAACTCAAAACACCGAAAGTGGACTGCCGTTATGAGTAACCATAATTTAATGCTGTGTAAAGTCTTGTTTTATATAAGTATTAAATGAGAAACATTTTCCTCACTGTTTTAAACGTTGATATCAACTTTTCAGGAGAATTGTTCCCAAGGGATGCTCGTGAAATAGCAGGAAGTATTGCAAGTTCCACTAATTGGGGTCTTTCCTTCATAGTAACTTTGGGTTTTGGACCACTCCAGGTTAGTACATTAATTGTACATTAACAAGGATTAAAATGTGATTCATAAAGGAAAAGTAATTTCAGACAATACAGGATTCTGAGAGTAACTTCCATCATACTTCCTTCAGGCTTAAAATGGCAATTCCTCTTTAAACTATAAAAATATAAGACGTTGGTTAAAAAATGTTTTTTTATCTATTTAACAGGACGTCATAGGTTCTTACAGCGTTTACTGGATCTTTGCATCGGTGTGTGTACTGTCATTCTTCTTCTGCCTGTACTACGTTCCAGAAACCAAAGGCCGTACTCTAGAAGAAATTACCCAGTTATTTGTAGGCCCTTCAACATCCTTACTAAATGATGATATAGAAAATAAGTTTCGATAGTGGTTAGCCACACGACAAGCTATACAAGATAGTATGGGCTTACCACGGTAAGAAAGCAATTACTTTAGAAGCTTTAACCCAATGGTTCTGGTAAATGACAACTTTACCAGCAAGCTTTGAGTGTTAACCTCAGGACCTTGTGGTTGGAATCCAGGAGCTGCATTCATATACCGTAGTTAGTAAAGTATCAGACAGAGGCATTTACAAAAAAATATAAGTTAACTGATGCCTCTTTTAATATGTTTTCTAAGTTCACACATGCAGGTGTATAGTGCATACTTACCAAATAATCATGTAGCTATATATTACTCGCACATAAAACATTATAATATTTAATAATAATTCTTCAAAACTCTAATATTGCTCATCTTTTTCTATGCCTACAGCAACACCGCATATTCTTGGATATTCGTTACACATCTCCTATTATCCCTTCACATCTGACAAGTCACAACACTCCTTATCTCTATTTCTCTTTATGTATTCTCCGTGTCAAGGTCCGATGAGGGCAGTTTTTTTTTTTTTTTTTTCCGTCCTGGTCTCACAATCATAAAAAAAATAATAAATAACTTGTTCTCCCCAGTGACAGTACGTTTTCTGTGAAGCCACTAAAGAAAACGACATTAACTCTAAAGTATCGAGCTTTTATAAAAATTGGAGTGACTAATTGTATTATTCTATATTAGAAATAAAATCCTTTATGGCATATTAGGTCAGTTCTATATCTTGTGTTTATTCATACACATCATTTTACGATATTATTAGAATAATATGATAAACAAAACACATAGCTAATAAGATATACTAATATATACGTGTAGACCCAGACTTATATACTACATTTTAAATAAGACTAGCTCCTCCATATTCCCCTGCATGTCGCAGAAATCGATTAAATGGTGCGGAGCGAGAGAACTGGGTATACCCTTCCAGCTTTGACTCAGCAACTCCCATTATAAAAGGGATTATGGCTTGTGTATATGGATATAGATAGAACAAAACAAAACATTTATCCACGCAAGCTAGAATAGACATTTTGTGAGTAATAAAAAAAAATACTACAAAACATGTGGTGACAGATTCAATGTACATGAACAATGAAAAAGCTGACATACTCTCTTGTCTTCTTTAACGACAGTTCATCCCATGTTCATATTCGGATCCGAAAGAATTAACGATAACAGTTTACTGATATAATACAATTTAAAGACAACAATTCACTTAGATAATAGAATTCGAAGTCAATAATACGATAGACATAAAATCGATATATACAATTTAACTAGGTGTTATATATATATATACACGGATATACATTCTTCCGAAAAGGTCAATGTATATTAAATATACATAGATACACATTTTACAGAGGTCAATGTATATTAAAAATAAATACGCACACATTTTACAGAGAAGGTCAATATTTATACAAAATCGAGATATACAATTTAACTAGGTGTTATATATATATATATATATATATATATATATATATATATATATATATATATATATATATATATATATATATATATATATATATATATATATATATATATATATATATATATATATATATATCCACACACACACAAATATACATTCTTCCGAAAAGGTCAATGTATATTAAATATACATAGATACACATTTTACAGAGGTCAATGTATATTAAAATAAATAGGTACACATTTTATCGAGTAGGTCAATATTTATTACATAAAAATAGGCGCACATTTTACCGATAAGGTCAATATATATTAACTATAAATAGGTACACATTTTATCGATAAGGTCAAATTATATTAACTATAAATAGATACACATTTTACCGAGAGTCAATATATATTAACTATAAATAGGTACTCATTTTACCAAGGCCACTATATATCAACTATAAATAGGTACACATTTTACCGAGAAGGTCAATATATATTAACTATAAATAGGTACACATTTTACTGAGGTCAATATATATTAACTATAAATAGGAACACATTTTACCGAGAGGGTCAATATATATTAACTATAAATAGGTACACATTTTACTGAGAAAGTCATTTATATAAAACATAAATAGTTATACATTTTACCGAGAAGGACATTTATATCAAATATAAATAGGTACACATTTTACCAATAAGATCGCTTTCTATAAAATATAAATAGGTATACATTTTACCAAGAAGATAAAGTCAGTATATGTTCCGGTTGTACGTCACGGACTCCCTTTTCTACCAAGGGCTAGGACGGTTGCCTTCTTGCGAAGGACTTGTTTTGGCAGATGTAATCGTTACCCTGAGGGCATGCCCTTGCTAACCTCAGACCGTGACTGGGCGTGAACTCTCAACCTGACGCCTCAAAGTCGCGGACGCTACCGCTTGAGCCACGGCGACTACAGAGAAAGTTAGTATATAACTGAAAGAAAAGAAAAGAGAAAGTGAAAAGAGTGATTATCATAAACAATTTAACTTGATTTACAGTGAAAGAGTTAATAGTAAAATATGTAAGTGAAAGTTAGTAAAAGTTTAACAAAAGCAATAACAAAATAAACTTAGAGAATTTTAATAGTCATGAGCCAAGTAAAATTTTGGTATCAGCACTACAGTAAAAAAAAAAATTATATATATATATATATATATATATATATATATATATATATATATATATATATATATATATATATATATATATATATATATATATATATATATATATATATATATATATATATATATATATATATATATATATATATATATATATATATATATATATTCCCTCGGAGGGAGGGGTAAGAATACTGCCTCCGTGTTCCCTTGCGTGCTGTAAAAGTCGACAAAATGGGGCAGAGCGAGGGGACTGGGAATGTATGTTGGAAATAAAGTCTTATTATTATTATTATTATCCCGCATAGTCAAGGTATATTACATTGACTCATTCACACACACACCCCTTATTAGGGGGAATATGGCTTATATGTATGGATGTCTGTATGTATGTATGTATGTAAGTATGTACTTCTACATATCTACATCTTTTAATATATATATATATATATATATATATATATATATATATATATATATATATATATATGTGTGTGTGTGTGTGTGTGTGTGTGTGTGTGTGTGTGTGTGTGTGTGTGTGTGTGTGTGTGTGTGTATGAAAGAAAATTGTAGTAACACATCCGAATCTTAGATAAATATGATTTTCGTAGCTTTCAACAAAGCTATGTCATCGACGATGTGCCAAGCAAAATATATATATATATATATATATATATATATATATATATATATATATATATATATATATATATATATATATATATATATAATATATATATATATATATATATATATATATATATATATATATATATATATATATATATTGATAAATTTATATCATACCCTAATAAGAGAAATGAAAGTATAACACACTGAAAAAAAAAGATATCTAAGACATCTAAAAATGAAATTTCAGTTATCAGCTCGTTTCTTGAATAGGGATAAATTAACTTAACTAAACCTAACCTAATATGAACTTTTTTAAGCGACTTTTCAGTAATT
>JAXCGZ010015913.1:0-15000 GCA_037179515.1 Halocaridina rubra | reverse complement strand
AATATAAATATGGAAAAATTAGCATTTAATTATGGTACCTGACGAGGCGATACACAGATGAATACATATAAACATTTAAATGTACATAAACAGCTTCAAATATGAATATAGAGCAAAGGATTGATAGAGCAGCTGAGAGAGAGAGAGAGAGAGAGAGAGAGAGAGAGAGAGAGAGAGAGAGAGAGAGAGAGAGAGAGAGAGAGAGAGAGAGAGAGAGAGAGAGAGAGAGAGAGAGAGAGAGAGAGAGAGAGAGAATGCATGAGTGTATATGTTTAATAACTTGCTTTCTCTCTATTTCTATTTCATATATTTACTTCAAGACTTCATATATGAGAATGTGGTTATATGATCATTATTGATATCTAATAAAAATTTAAACAATTGTTTAAGTTGTGTCTTAAGGGGAAAAGAGAAAGGTCAAGATGTGGGCACATCTAAATTACAAGGGGGAAAAAAAATTTAAAAAAGCATATTTATCAGAAGCAGGACACTGGAGGATAGTTCTGTATTGCTTACCAAAGACATTTAGTTAAGTAAACTCAAAATGTAGTTATAAGTTCATAGAGGATAGCTTTTGACTGATTAAGAAAGCTATTCATACTCAAAATCGCCTCCAACGCTGTTTGTGGCAAAGGACCTCCTTGATATTCCGCCATTCATGTCCTTCTGGTGCCTTCACTGCCACTGATCTCCATCCATTTCCAGTCTCGCGTTTCAGCTCACACCAAAGTAGGTCTGGGTCTTTCAACTCTTTGGTGCCCTGAGAGGCTTTATCTATCAACTTATCTCTTGATAGGGTTTAATCTCAGGCCATCAGATATATCAATTGATCCGGCTTTTATATCTATTCTCGATTCTTTTTCTGTTCACTAGAAGGCGTTATCTTTTTCTCTTTTTTATCGGTACTATTTTCATCGCTGTTTTAAGGTTATGCAAAGGACATGGCCTCGCCATATCCATCTCCATTTCGTCATTACCTCATCTACATATGGAACTTCCGCAAAGTCTTTCAGGTATCAATTTTCACTCTATCCTGCCATCTAAGCCCTTAAGTTCTACAAAGAAAAAAAACTTTATTATCAAGTCTACAAAATCTCTTTGATGTAGTTTCACTGTCATGCCCTAACTTAGGTCCATACAAAAGTATACAGCTCGAACTAGACTACTGCATATTCTTACTTTTGTATGCAATTTCAGTCTGTTATTTATAGATCTTCCTCAACCTAAGACCTAAAAGCTAAAGGGTGTGTCTTGGCTCGTGGTGGATACGTGTTCTTTGGCTCAGCCACTTCCCTGCCAAGAAGGAATTGGGCCACTGTATAGAGCGAGATGGAGACTCAACCAGCCGACTGCATGAGCTGTCATTTTTATGCCTTCCCCAAATTCTAGCTCAAGAGAGCCTATACTTGAAAAATGTAACATGTGAAAGACTCATCTTCATTAATTCTAGATAAATCTAGTGCAATTTTTCCTCTCTGTGTATACTCTATTTTCATTATTTTCGTTTTCTTAGGTTCAACATAAGTGTCTTTTGGACTTATAGGACTGACTAGGACAGTTCGATGTTAAGTCTTCCTTCAGTTACGATTCTTTTTTCATGCCTACATCAACACCGAATATTCTTGGACATTCGCTACACATCTCTTATTATCCCTTTACATCTGACAAGTCACAATATTCTCCATCTCAGTTTCTATTTACTTTATAATATCTCCTGCCCAGGCCTGATGAGGGCAGATTTATTTATTTATTTTTGGCCCATCCTGGTGTTACAATCATAAAAAAAAAAGTCACATCTCTCTATATGGCTGATGTATTCTGTTAAGAAAGCTTAATACATCTTGTTGTGTATTGCTAATTAAAACAGCATCATCTGCAAATTCTAAGTTATTAAGGAAGATAAACTCACAGTAAATATATCATACAAACACAAGATATGGCCACATAATATATTATGAATTACAAGGAAATATATTCTAGATAAGTAAATAAAGTGTGTGTATATATATATATATATATATATATATATATATATATATATATATATATATATATATATATATATATATATATATATATATATATATATATATAGATAGATAGATAGATAGATAGATAGATAGATAGATAGATAGATAGATAGATAGATAATTATAATATGCATCACAATATGTGCTCCTGAGAAGTAAACACGAAAAAAGTTAAAAGGAGAGTCGTTAAAAACAAATCTGCCTATCTATACACTGGCAAAAAAAAAAATCCTTTTTTGTTTACATAAATACTGTGTGTGACTAAAATTCATACAAATTAAAAAAAAAAAACTTTTAAATTGCCTTTAGTGTCGAACTAACATGCAAACGCTTTCGTAAAACACGCAGATCATCTTCAAGTTTGGTATCTAAAGTTTTAATCATAAACAATTTAATTTAAACACTGAACAAATGAAAGTGTTAACACTTTCTATATCTTAGAGAGAGAGAGAGAGGAGAGAGAGAGAGAGAGAGAGAGAGAGAGAGAGAGAGAGAGAGAGAGAGAGAGAGAGAGAGAGAGTGTGTGTTCCAAAGTGCTATAGGCCTAAAAATACCTATTTCGTAATGTGATTGTGTACATATATATATATATATATATATATATATATATATATATATATATATATATATATATATATATATATATATATATATATATATATATATAATGGTATAGCCAAAAAAAAGTACTACATAACCTACACAAATCTCCAGACATGATGCCTCAGATATCTCCGTAGAAGAGAGTGCATAGAGAGAGCTAAAAGCTCTCTCCACCAGAAATTATATTCGGTTTAAAGTTTCTTCTAGCCTTAGTGAGTTAGCTCTCGAAGGCACAGCTTTTTTTTTTTTTAGGATAGGATAGGATAGGAGGGGAAAAAGGGGAGGATATTAAGGATATGAGGGAATTGGAGGGAAAAGCACGAAAATTAAATAAAGTAAGAGATAAAAAAGAGAGGGGCAGACCCTCGTGCTAAGTTTGGATCTGGAATTCAGATTCTCCTCGCACAGCTTCCATCATTAGACATTTTAAGCTCCACATTTAATATATTTCACATGGAAATTTCCTTTATATATATATATATATATATATATATATATATATATATATATATATATATATATATATATATATATATATATATATATATATATATATATATATATATATATATATACAAAGAAATGGGTAATAATAAATGATTTAGCCATCTCTACCTGCGGATTATTTGGATT
This sequence comes from Halocaridina rubra, assembly GCA_037179515.1. Lineage (NCBI taxonomy): Eukaryota > Metazoa > Arthropoda > Malacostraca > Decapoda > Atyidae > Halocaridina > Halocaridina rubra. The sequence continues at coordinate 11,734 of JAXCGZ010015913.1, read as the reverse complement.
ATACTATCTTTTCACAAAAGACGCCAATAAGCGCTCTTAAAGATACGATAGAGTACTGTTGCTCTTCTTTTGTTACGGTCGCTGCCACCTGGCAGCTTCAAAGGGATGTGGCAACATGATTGGAGGAAAAAAAAAAGTGCTTCGTACAGTTTATCTTCGTCAGAAACTCTGTTACCTCACAAGAAGAGGAAGGCTCAGAGAAAACAACTTTAGATGTCTTGGGTTAATAATGGAACAGTATCTTCACAAGTGTGGGCATCCACAAAGGATAAAAATAAGCTTTATGCAGGTCTTACAACCAGAATTATTATTATTATTATTATTATTATTATTATTATTATTATTATTATTATTATTATTATTATTATTATTATTATTATTATTATTATTATTATTATTATTGTTGTTGTTGTTGTTGTTGTTGTTGTTGTTGCTGTGGTTCTTGCAACAAATACTGTTATTATTATCATTATTATTATTATTATTATTATTATTATTATTATTATTATTATTATTATTATTATTATTATTATTATTATTATTATTATTATTATAATTATTATTATTATCATTATCATTATAATTATTATTATTATTATTATTATTATTATTATTATTATTATTATTATTATTACTATTATTATTATTATTATTATTATTTTTATTACTATTATTATTATTATTATTATTATTTCCGTAGGGTTATTAACCTTCCATAAATCACATGTACATCATTATCATTGTCTTTATCCAAGACTTAATTTCATGCTTCCCGACCCACCACCTCTTGTCACCTTTCACCATAAGACATAAATCAAGATCTGAACGCGTATGATAACAAGATCACGAAATAGACCATCTATCTATCCTTCTATCTGACTGTCTATCTATCTATCTGTAAAATTATCTAGTGTTATATCCAACTATCTATCCGTCTGTCCATCTATTATCTTTCAATCTGTTAATCATTTATCCATATCTATATATATACATAGCTCTCACTCATCTAGCTATCTGTTTATATATCAAGATTTCTGTGTGTGTGTCTGTTGTTGTGTGTGCGCGGAGTATGTGTGTGTGCGTATGTGCATGTTTGGCAATATCCATACATGTAAGTCTTGAAATTGACTAAATATCCATATGGAATAAAATTTCAAAATATCAGACTATAGAAAGTTAAATGTTCACATAAGCTTACTATATTTAGTATTTAAATTGTGAAAGTTTGTGAACTGTTATTTAACATAAGTAATATATGGGAATGATATTTAAATGTCTAATATCTGAAGGTTTTGAAGCTTGGAAAATTTTACAAGAGCAATACATGGGGATAATATATAAAATCTGAAATTATGAACATGTTCAAAATTTTGCAATTTTACTTGAGAAACACAGGTGGATTTCTCTGAAACTTTCGAAACTTTAAAATTTTACATGAACAGCACAAGGGGTTTATATTTTAATGATAATTTTTTGTTTAAGTTTTGAGTTTTTACATTTTACTTGTGCGACGGCTTGGCACAGAAATTAAATGTAAAAAAAAAAATATATAAACCTTATGAAAGAACGTGAGGGTAATATTTGTTTGTCTAAATTTCTCTAAAATTTTTGAAACTTTGAAATTTCACATCAACAACACATGGGGATTATGTTCAAACCTCGAAAACATCAAGAAAAGTATTGAATTCATAAAAGTTTACATAATAGTTTCCAGCTGCAAAATTCCGAAATTCTTGAAGATATTGAGAGGTTAAATCAGGAAAATACGAGAATTTTTTCCAAAGCAAAATTCTAAATTCTAGGAGCCATGATAGTCTCAGTAAACAATACATGAAATATAAAGATACGCCAGCATTTCATGGCTAGAAGATGGGGAATCTCATGAATATTTTTCAATGAACAGTCTAATTTACACTAATAAAACTTAAACTCTGACCAGTGAAAGCTGCTGGAATTATTCAAGCTTCTCCTTAATTTACAACAGCCTGTAAATGAATGAAAGTGTGATTTTACTGCATTTACACATTTTCTCGTCAAAAGGAAAAGTGAAAATGAAAGTGAAGAGACATAAAAAATTTCAGTAATTACAATATAATTTACTATTACGATAATCCATTCATTCATTTTGTGTTATGTCGGGCAGCAGCCAGGTTAGGTCTCGAGTGTGGGTTTCTGGGAATGATAAGGCACTTAATTAGTCCTTTGCCACTCAAAGTCTTTGCCTGACCAGGCTCAAAATATCCGGCATGTGTTTTTGAGATCAGAGTTTAAAATATCAGAATGTCAGTCCCTGCTATCCTAATTCTGCTTATTTGCATGTAATCTTTATATCTACAGGCCGTGCGATTACAAATATATATATATATATATATATATATATATATATATATATATATATATATATATATATATATATATATATATATATATATATATATATATATATATATTTGTAATGGTGTGGTTGGCAGCGCCTTGGCACAATAATAAAGTTTCCTAGGTTCGAGTCCCAGTCGAGGTAAAATATGATTCATGTTTTCATATATGGTAATGTGCTTATTTGATCACTGTTGATCCCTTATTAGATTGAGATTCCAATTAAAAGCGAAAACGAGCCACGAGTGAGGTTGGGGGAAACTGTAATATGGACAGGGTGGTATTCAGTTAGAATGCGTTCATTCCTAGTATAACTTTAAAAGCTGTAAGGTTTGTTTCCCTTTTAAACCTTTTGTGGTGTAGTTGGTAGCGCGTTGGCACAGTAATTAATTGTCATAGGTTCGAGTCTCAGTCGGGGTAAAACATGAACGGGTCTGCCCAAAGTTGTTTGGTTTCAGGAGATGGACTAGCAAAAAGGATATCTTTCCCGACTTTATAAGACTGTTTCTTCAAGACCGGCTATCAATTGCTACCATGGAAGTCAAGTCTGCTAGGAAAAGATTCCACCAAGCTTCAGATAATTTACATCTAGTTTGTCCAGATGAAGGTATTTACCACTTTCTTTCGCGGTTTGCTTTTGACAGGGCTTCATACATTAGTGGCCTCCACTCCAATTCATTGCAACTAAAATTGGAAAAATTAATTAATGGTAGTTTGTGGTATGAAATATCCTAACTGACAATGTTCTTAATTTAACCAACCATAGGCTCACAAAAAAAGAATTGGCGGTATTAGGACTAGGATTAAATTTTGCATTAAAACCAGGGAAAACTAATTTTCTTGATTATATAGTCGGTTTTGATAAGTATTGTGCTAATAATAGTTTTGATAGAAATAGTATGTGCTTAAAGGGGGTTATTCTTAATTTACTTGATAAAGTCGATAGTAAGGGTTCACTTCCTAGAAGGTTTCTCTTGGCTATTAAGTCGCTTAAACGAAAAGATGATATCATCATAACAAAATCAGATAAGGGGGGAAAACTCGTACTTTTGGATATAGACTGTTATATAGGTAAAGCTATGCAACTCCTTAATGACTCCAATACTTATGAGAAACTTTCCAAAAATCCCTTAGTAAGTGTTGCAGCCACTTTCAATAAAAATGTTCGGGACATAGCTCAGTCAAAATGTGATAGGGAGGTCCTTGAGAAATTTAAAGTTATTAATCCTCAACTCCTGTATTTTTATGGCTTGCCCAATATTCATAAGGAAAATATTCCTCTGCGTCCTATTGTTTCATGCCGCGACTCTTTCACTTCAAAACTTGCTAAATGGTTAGCCAGCTTACTATCCCCATATCTAGGTAAATTTTCTTAATCGCACCTAAGGCATTCAGAGTATTTCATTCAGAGATTTAGGTTATCAAATGTTCCAATGAATGGGGTTAAATTACTCAGTCTTGATGTAGAATCACTTTTTACAAATGTCCCAGTAGATGCTGTACTTAATTTCCTTGCTAAGAAACTTGAAACTTTTAAAAAGGATTTCCCCTTACCCATAGCATAAATTATCAAATTAATCAGACTCTGAGTGAGTACTAATGTCTTTTCTTTTAATGGCAATTTTTATAGGCAAAAGTTCGGTTGCAGTATGGGAAGTCCTTTGTCTACAATTTTAGCCAATTTGTATATGGAATATTTTGAAATTGCGCTTCTGAGAAAAATCAAACCTCCCAACATGATTTGGCTGCGCTATGTTGATGACATTTTTAGTTATTGGGATGATGCCTGGGGTACTTTGACGAATTTGTAGCACAATTAAATAGATTAGTTCCTTCCATTAAATTTAAAGTAGAATGGGAAAACGAAAACCAAATGCCTTTCCTTGATGTCCTCATTGTTAGAGATCCTTTGGGTTACAACTTTAAAGTCTATAGAAAATCCACCCACTCTGCGTCTTATGAAGAAAAAGTAAAATTAGGTATAGTTTCGAATTTTTTCCTTCGTGCCCTCCGGGTTTGCAGCGCTAATTTTTTAGAACATGAAATTCAAACGGTTTATTCTCAGCTTAATCAACTTTGTTATCCTCCCTTTTTCTTAGACAAAACTCTGCAGAAAGCTAAACAGGTTTTTTTTACAATCCTCACAGGACCCCTAAAGAGAATAATTTCAACAAAATCCTCCTTCCTTTTCACCAAAAGCTAGGCGTCATAAATGATACCTTAGGTAAACAGTCACCATTCGCTTTTAACTATCCCATCACTTTAAGAAAAGAATTAGTTAACGTTAGCCAAAACAAAAAAGAAGTTAATGCAGGAGTATACCAAATAAGCTGTAATGATTGCAATAGAGTGTACATAGGACAAACAGGCCGCTCTCTATCTCAGAGAGTCTTAGAACACAAGAGAGCAGTAAGATATAATCAAGAAAATTCGGCTCTTTTTACCCACATCAATGAACATAATCATCGGATTGATTGGAGTGGTGCCACTATGCTATTTAAAAGTACTTGTCAATTCAAACGGAAAATTGTGGAATCTTCCCTCATTGAAATGAAGGACAATTTCAATCCATCTAGGGGGCAATGGACCCCTGACATAATTGATAAAGCCCTCCTGAAGCGCTGCCTCAACGAAGTTATCCCTCAAGATAAACCCCCAACCAGATTGTAGTCGTTATTGTGTATTTTGATTGTATTAGTATTTATATATGGATATCATTATGTCTGCTCTTGTATATGGGGATGTGTGTACAGATGTTGTTATATGTATATATCTTTATGGGCATATTTATTAAAATATATATATATATATATATATATATATATATATATATATATATATATATATATATATATATATATATATATATATATATATATATATATATATATATATATATATATATATATATATTTTTTTTTTTTTTTTTTTTTTTTTTTTTTTTTATAAAAAAAATGTGGGGGTTATCTTCTTTCAGATCTATTATCATTTTAAGGATTACCATTTTCCTTTGTTAAGGATTTAATGATCTTGGTGACTTCTTTGATTGAGGATAATTCGTTTGGATTAGGCCTGTCCTATTATCATAAAAATGTTTAATCCCTCAGGTCTCATGAGTCCTTTTGTTTACGTTTCCTCCACCTTTGTTATTTTTTCTCAGTTGTGCTTGAGAAGGGATCCAGTTAGGATCCGAAATATAGCATTGTTTTATAAGTTTTGTTTCACTGATGGGCTTCCTTACTATTTAGTGCTGTATGTTAACAGTTTGTACTTATTTATGATTCATGTATATATATATATATATATATATATATATATATATATATATATATATATATATATATATATATATATAGATAGATAGATAGATAGATAGATAGATAGATAGATAGATAGATAGATAGATAGATAGATGTGCATCTAACTGTCATGAAGCTTTGTGTAAGACATAAAAAATAAAAAAAATAAAAATATGAAAATATATTGATTAATTAACTTTGGCGGACTTAGTATTTAGGGGTTGTTACCTAACGTACTACAAAGTTGTTATGGAGGAATATAATACCCTAACTTGCAAGAACTTTGTCTTGTTGAAATAGGATCCAGAGCCTTGATAAGATTACATGTTAAGAGGGACAAGATTTCTACAGAACCCTCTTACTATAAGAGCTGCAAGCCCTAATGTAATACACTTACGAAATTTTATTTATTTTATAGACACATGCATCATTAACTACAATGTACTGAGTTTTTGTTGACCACAATTGCTTTACAGAGATCACTATTATATTCTTCATGACTGGGAAGTTTCTAGACTGAATTCCAGTGAGGAATTGTAAGCAACCTTACGTTGGACTACTTTTTCTTACTTAGGCAGAGCTGTAGAGCCTGCGCATACACATTCATGGAAGGACTTAGCTTGTGTAGAAGAGGTTCTTAGCTATGGATACAGAAGGCTTCCAGAATTTGAAGGAGCTGAGGAAGTCACTCTTTATGTAATGTTGAATAGGAAGTAACAATTCTTGCAGCAGACTTGTTTTGGTGTACAAAGGTTAAAACACAAATGACACACATTGTAAATATCAAACCACGTGGTTTACGCATGGGTATAAAAATATGGCAGGGCTACAGTAAAAAAAATATGGAATCACATGTACGCAATTACGGTTCATACACAAAATTAATTGGTTTTTATGTAGTTTTACACTGATTTCCTTACCTTAAATTGTTTTTTCTTAATTTATAGTAATTTCCGGCTCAAAACGAAATTTTCTTAATATTATATGTGTTCCTTAAACAATGTGTTTTTTTTTTTTTTTAATCTTAAACTATTTGCGTATCTTAAAATTTTATTATGTTATTTCCTTGAAAGATCAAAGCGTCGAATTCCGTTAACTGGAGGTGTAATATTTGGGAATAATTTCTCATATTAATTTCCTTGAGTTCAATTGTGTGTATGTATGTATGTGATAAATAATATATATATATATATATATATATATATATATATATATATATATATATATATATATATATATATATATATATATATATATATATATATATATATATATATATATATATATATATATATATATATATATATATATATATATATATATATATATATATATATATATATTAAGCTACAGTAAAGAATACCTGATCATTTTCCTCTATATGTCTAGAACAAACTCTTTGTGTGATTACCTAATTGTGTTTACGGGAAAGAGCCCAAAGCTCGTATCTTCCCGTCTCCTGATCGGTTCCATTTTATACTTAGTGATACTTATCATACCTGTCCTTAAAACTATGGATTGAGATAGCATTAACTGTGTGTGTGTGTGTGTGTGTGTGTGTGTGTGTGTGTGTGTGTGTGTGTGTGTGTGTGTGTGTGTGTGTGTGTGTGTGTGTGTATCTCTATGAATAGTAACCTACACCAAAGAATTACTGCTCATTTTCCTCTAGTTGTTTAGAACAAATGTTGTGTGTGTGTGTGTGTGTGTGTGTGTGTGTGTGTGTGTGTGTGTGTGTGTGTGTGTGTGTGTGTGTGTGTGTGTGTGTGTGTGGTGTGTGTGTGTGTGTGAATAGCAACCTACACCAAAGAATTACTGCTCATTTTCCTCTAGTTGTTTAGAACAAATGTTGTGTGTGTGTGTGTGTGTGAATATATGTGTGTATGCGTATGTGAGTATGTGTCTGTGTGTAAAATGATAAACTGGGATTGCAGAAGTGAAGCTTTCGATCTATTAAAATCGTCCAATCCAGTGGAGCCACAAATTGAAATAAAGAACTTGATTGATTTTTATCGACAAGATAATAATGAATTTGCGCGGGCCAAAGGGAAGGGAGCTCCGATGAGTGAACATTTTTTTTGTTCTATCTTCCTTTACAAATGCTATAAATATTTGCGTCCATTTTATGCATTATATTTGCATATTTTAACATTTTTTATGGGTTCAGTGACTTTGATTTGTTATATTTTGAATTGTCTATTTTATTATTTACAATTTAATTATATGTTGACAAGGAAGACAGCTCAGCTGGTATGGTGGCATGATTCTGAAGCTTGAAACGCGAGTTCGAGTCCCCTGAAGGTCTCAAAAGCTTTTTCAGGATAACAGCATTGCTTATGCACACACACATAAACAAACACACACACACATAGACACACGCACACACACGCACACACACACACACACACACACACACACACATAATGGGTGTAAAAGAGCTAAGGAGTGGAGAGACAAATGCTGGAAAAGGTATAGGAGGAGAAAAAACATAAATGCCTGGCAAACCTACAAAAGAGCAAGAAATGACTACCTAAGTAAAAGGAGAGAGGCAGAGAGAGACTATGAGAGGGACATCACCAGGAAGGCTAAAGAAAATCCCAAGCTTTTCCACAGCTTTATCAGAGGAAAACTGAAGGTAAAAGAACAGGTTTTAAGGCTAAAGAGAGCGGATGGAAGCATCACTGAGACGGATGAAGAGATCTGCAAAGAATTGAACAAGGAGTTTCAGTCAGTATTTACAGCAGAAAATACCCCACCCCCTCAGATTGCAGTGATAGAAGCTCAAGGGCCGGTATTAGAGAACATCAACCTTACAGCCACAGAGGTATGCAAAGCGCTGATGGATTTAGATGTTCATAAAGCTACAGGTCCTGATGACATATCCCCTCATGTGCTTAAAAAATGCGCAAACACAATATCAGTGGCACTAAGTATCATATTTAAGGAGTCACTGGAGTCGGGGGAGATTCCAAGATGCTGGAAACAAGCAAATGTGATACCTATCTTCAAAAAGGGAAGGAGGGATACGGCTCTGAACTATAGACCAGTTTCCTTGACCAGCATAGTTTGCAAAGTTATGGAGAAACTACTAAGGAAACATATCTCTCTTCACTTGGAATCCTTCAACTTTTTGTCAGTGAGGCAACATGGCTTCAGAGAAGGTAGATCAACAGTAACAAACTTATTAGAATTTTATGATGAGGTAAGCCAAATCTTACAGGAAAGAGAGGGCTGGGCAGATTGCATATTCCTAGACTTCCAGAAAGCGTTTGACACTGTTCCACATGGGAGACTTATTAGGAAGCTGCAATCAATGGCTAGAATAGGTGGAAATGTTTTGGAATGGATAAAAACTTACTTAGAAGGAAGGGAACAGAGGGTTATAGTAAGACACTCAGTGTCTGAATGGAGAAGAGTTAGTAGTGGAGTTCCACAGGGTTCAGTTTTAGGGCCACTTTTGTTCCTTGTATATGTAAATGACCTACCAGAGTCTGTAAATTCATTCATGAATATGTTTGCAGATGATGCAAAGATTGTGAAGAAAGTAAAAAACGAGAACAATGGTAGAGAACTTCAGGAGGATCTAAATAATCTGCATGAGTGGTCAGAAAAGTGGCTAATGAAATTCAATACTTCAAAATGTAAGGTAATGAGAATGGGTACAAGTGCAAGAAGGCCCAAGCTTGACTACTCGGTGGCTGGAGTGCAACTTCAGGAGACAGAAAATGAGAGAGATCTAGGAGTAAACATACTGGCACATTTGTCTCCAGAAATACATATAAATGGCATAGTAAGGGCAGCATATGCATTCTTATCAAATGTAAGGGTAGCCTTCAGGCACATGGACAAGGAAATGTTCAGAAATATTTATGTAACCTATGTGAAGCCAAAACTCGAATATGCAGCCCCCTTTTGGAATCCGCACTTGAAAAAGCACATAGCTAAGCTTGAAAAAGTTCAAAGACATGCCACGAAACTGGTGCCAGAAATACGCAATCTCAGTTATGATGAGAGGCTGAGGGAATTAGACTTACCATCACTCGAAGCTAGAAGAGTGAGGGGGGATATGGTGACAGTCTTTAAATTCCTTCATGGTTATGATAGAGTGGATAGGGATCGATATTTTGATATGGCTGGCTCTAGAACTAGAGGTCATAGTTTGAAGCTTCGTAAGAAAACTTGTTTGCAGGATGTAAGGAAATACTTTTTCAGTGTAAGAGTAGTTGATAATTGGAATTGGCTAAGCGAGGAGGTAGTTAATGCTATCTCAATCCATAGTTTTAAGGACAGGTATGATAAGTATCACTAAGTCTAAAATGGAACCGATGAGGAGACGGGAAGATACGAGCTTTGGGCTCTTTCCCGTAAACACAATTAGGTAATCACAATTAGGTAATCACACACACACACACACACACACAAGGTGTCCAGAAAGTTTCCTCTGATTTTGGCCCCGATATTGTTTGCTTAATTTCGCATTGCTCTAATATTTTATTTGAACAATGCGAAATTAAACAAACAACTTTTAGGGCAAAACCTACACACACACACACACACACACACACACACACACACACACACACACACACACACACACACACACACACACACACACACACACACACACACACACATATATATATATATATATATATATATATATATATATATATATATATATATATATATGTATAAATATATATATATATATATATATATATATATATATATATATATATATATATATATAAATAAAGAGCCATAATACCTCATACGACAGTGGCCGAGTCAAAGTAAAACCAAAAATCATTGCATGAGTAAACACAGAGGTGATGATTCCAAGTCTCCTAGCTCCGCCTAATCTTATTCGACTCTTACGACACACATGGGGAGCAAGGAGGTGAAACCCCAGGAGAAGAAAGAAGAAAATATAGAGTATGAAAGAAAGATATTGAACTAAGGAAGGCAGAGGCTGCTCATATCCTCATTTGCAATAATTCCACCAAATTCCAAGATAGAAAGGAAAAATTGTAGAGTAAGAGATAAAGAAAGAGGCAGCATGGGAGACAGAGCCCGCTCAAAATCTCAATTGGATAGAATCCACCCAATTCTAAGATAGCAATGCAAGACAAAACAATATGAGAAACATAGCTTTACGAGATCGATCATTATTTGAATGAAGGTCCAAGAGATTATGAATATTAATATATTGTTTTCATATTTTTCCTTCACAAAAAGTTTGGACTTCGATAAATGTAAAAGTGTCCGTCCGTGTGTTCTTGCAAAACGATAAAACAGGAGCTATTGAGAGAGAGAGAGAGAGAGAGAGAGAGAGAGAGAGAGAGAGAGAGAGAGAGAGAGAGAGAGAGAGAGAGAGAGAGAGAGAGAGAGAGAGAGAGAGAGAGAGAGAGAGAACCTTCCTTCTTTCTACAACGCAGGTGTGTGTATACATTATACCACAAAAGGCAAAACCAATATGATGCTATCATGTGAATTGCGAGAGCCGTGTTGCCCAATCAAATAGAGTACAAAACGCACGAAAGGTAACTGCAGTGGTGTGTCAACACTCGCCGTTTTCTCGCAGACTTATAGAGAGCATTTTGCATTAAGTCATCGAGATCATAAACCTATGAGAGAGGAGAGAGAGAGAGAGAGAGAGAGAGAGAGAGAGAGAGAGAGAGAGAGAGAGAGAGAGAGGCCGCTTTCACACCAAAGTGGCACGTCGCACGTGGCATGCCACGTGGCAAGCCAGTAGAAAACGAACATCCGGAAATATATGAAACTTTTCACACAGAAGTGGCGTGACACGTCCCAAGTGCCACGTGCGACTTGCGACGCAAGTCGCACATGGTACATGGGACGTGTCACGCCACTTGTGTGAAAGGTTTCATATATTTTCCGGATGTTCGTCTTCAACTGGTGTGCCACGAGGCATCCCACGTGCGACGTGCTACTTTGGTGTGAAAGCGGCCGGAGAGTTGTGATATATTTGCGTTTATGTTTGAGCGTGATGCTTGTTTGGTCAGTAAACAACTACTCGAGTATTCCTTGGTACTCTCTCT
>JAXCGZ010015912.1:0-39566 GCA_037179515.1 Halocaridina rubra | reverse complement strand
AATTATTATTACTCTATCTCTCTTGCTGTGTCTGTCTCTCTCTCTCTCTCTGAGCACTGCATCTACGGTATTTTAAATAAAAACATGCTGAAGATGACTTTCTCTCTCTCTCTCATCATAGTCTTACTTGTATACCCCTTATATATAACTTCCTATTCCTATCATAATGATGCTCTATCCACCTGAAACCAGAGTCATCATATTCTGTTCACCCTCACCTTTATCGTTCAGTGGAAAGAAAAATAATTTAGGGAGGCTGGGATTGCCAGACCTTTATTTCCTGTCCTTTTTAAGTGGCTCTTACGACATGCTTGGAATAGGGACAAGGAATTATTTCACCCCCACTATGGGGACAGACCCTCAAGTCAACTCCTATGACAAATAAGTAATATAGAAAACTTGGGAATTCTTTTTAACCACAATCACCTAACACCGCATTGAGCGAATTGAGACACACCAAGAATACAAGGTGTCTTCTTCCCCTAAAAACTACATATACAGTGATCCTTCGCTGGATCGCGTTTCTTGGCTCGCGTTTTCACTGTACCATGGTTTTTTCTGGCAAATTATTATTTTATTTTTTTGGGTATATGCAAAAATATTATAATATTAAAAAAATTAAAATTTTCAGTATTTTCATTTTTTATTGAAAAAACAAATTTCATTATTTAATTGATAAAAAAAAATTTATTTCCCAGCCTACGATTAATAAAACAGTAAAAAATAGTAAAAAACATAAATTTAGATATATAACTCACAGTACAGGGTATTGCATTATGTCAAATAGTGTACAATGTATTGGGGTCGCACCTAAGTGAGCTAGCATATACTGTATATTAAAATTTCCAGTAATTTCATGATTTTATTGATCAAAAAACCTATTTCTTAGCCTAAGAATAATAAAACAGTAAAAAATAGTAAAAAACATAAATGCTAACAGTATTGCACCACGTAAAATACGATACCGGTATCAGCGTTTCGGAAAACGCAAAGGCTCTCACCTACGTGACCTAGTGAATATTAAAATTTTCATTATTTTATTGATAAAATAAGTATTTCCTAGCCTAAGAATAATAAAACAGTAAAAGATAGTAAAAAACATAAATACAGTACTAACAGTATTGCACCATGTAAAATACGATACCGGTACCACGTTTCGGAAAACGCAAAGGCTCTCACCTATGTGACCTAGTGAATATTAAAATTTTCATTAGTGTATTGATAAAACAAGTATTTCCTAGCCTAAGAATAATAAAACAGTAAAAAATAAAAAAAACATAAATACTAACGGTATTGCACCATGTAAAATACCATACCGCTATCAGCATTTCGGAAAACAAAAAGGTTCTCACCTACGTTACATAGTTCATGGAATGCTATTGGCTGAAAGGTCGGGAGACGACGAATCACAGAATTGTTTTTCTGTATGTTCTGTATCATGGGGTCTGATTGGCTTTTTCACTGCAGTTTGCTTTTCCCACCATTTTCCAATGTCTCGCCTCACTCGTTCAATCTAGCTCACGTATGCGCCGTTCACATTGTGCTTATTAATACGTTTTGCTTGTGATTGTGTTTTCACGCATAATTTAACCTTTACAATGCATCCCAAACGTCCTTCATCTTCTAAGGCTTCTGGTAGTCAGCCTAAGCGGCAAAGGAGGATGTTAACCATAGTAGATAGGGTGAAACTCTTAGATATGTTGAAAGAAGGAAAAAGGTTCACGGATGTCGGCCGCTATTTTGGCCTATATGAATCTACTGTTCGCTACATCAAAAAGGACGAGGCAAAGATCAGGAAAACAGCAAGCATTTCTTTTGATAAATCAGCGATGAGGGTCGTAACACTGCTAGGAGGAGAAGGCTTTAAAGATATGACTTACGAAGATGTGAATGAACTGATTGACTGCCACTCGCAGCCTTTGAGTGATGCAGACTTGGAAGAAATGACGAAATCAGCGAGTGAAGAAGAGGAAGAAGTTCAGGGAACGCACGAAGAAATTGAAGAACCTGGCCTTACACTCGAACGTCTGGCAGCCATATATCAACATGTGAAAGCAGCCCAACAACTCTCGCAGGAATATGATGATAATATGGTTCGTTCGGTGACCTTCTGTAATTTTCTCGACAATGCCATGATTCCTTACCATACCATCTTCCAACAAAAGAAGAAACAGCGACAGCAACTCCCCATTACCATGTTCTTCTCCCCCAAAAAGCAGCCGTAAAGCTTTTATTGGCTGCGAAATAATTTCCTCCGGGGTCAAGAAACATCATCATCACCTCATTCACGGTAAGTTTACCTATCACGTACATATAAATTTACGTTGCATGCTGTTATTTATAATGTAAAGGGTGTTTTTTTAACAGTGCAGGGAGGGTTTGTACAGTATGTAAACGTAAAAATAATTGTAAAATACCTATGTACATGAGTATGTCATGTAATTACCACTTCATTCACCGTAATTTTATCTATCACTTTCATATAAATTTACGTTGCATGCTGTTATTTATAAAGTAAAGGGTGTTTTTTTTAACAGTGCAGGGAGGGTTTATACAGTACGTAAACGTAAAAATAATTGTAAAATACCTATGTACATGAGTATGTCATGTAATTACCACTTCATTCACCGTAATTTTATCTATCACTTTTATATAAATTTACGTTGCATGCTGTTATTTATGAAGTAAAGGGTGGTTTGTTAACAGTACAAGGAGGGTTTATACAGTGTAAACGTAAAAATAAATTAAAATATCTATGAACATATAGGCTGATCCTACTCCGCGATTTTCCTGTCTCGCGCCGGGTCCCAGAACCGAACCATCGCGATAATTGAAGGAAAACTGTACTATGTCGTCAAAGTACTAATTAATTAATCTGATAAAGAAAAACCTGCTGTTTATAAAAGCTCTACAAAAACCAAGTTATCCATTTAAATATGTAAATGGCAACAGAATATCAGGTCCATACAAAAAAGTCTTAAAGTATAAACAAATTAGAAAGTAAAAATCGAGGGCACTATACCCCACAGAGAATGTGAGTGTGCGTGCACCAATTTAAGTGTCACAATTTGTCCATTCCTGCACCATTTTAAGTGGCACAATTTGTCCCCATGAATGGAGGTGGACACAGACAGTTTAGAGGTGGAAGAATAACAGTGGATGACTTTCCAAAAGTCACGCAATGGGTTCAGACCCTCTTCGATCACCTCCAAACACACACACTACACCAAAGTTACTGCGGGAACTAAAGCCCAGAGAGAAATTACAGTAAAAAATTATTTCTTGGTACTCCACAAATACCACAGTTAAAGTTAATGAGCTTGATATTATGGCTTTTATGGCTATTTCTGAATCTGCACGCATAACTTTTGTTTGCCACTTTAAGGGTCACTATTAACCTCCATTTAAATAGGGATTGACAAAACAGGATAAAGCTGGGGACCTAAGGCTGGATACCCTTTCTAACATCCCACGGTAGGTTTGAATGTGGGTTTGTCACTTCCCATACCGAGTACTCTAAACACCGCACTACTGCAGTCCACTGGCGTACTCATTGGGCATGATATGATAATTTAGCAACAGCAAGAAGATAATACATGTCAATGCTGTTCCCTATACTTCCTTGATCCCTCTACCTATTACAATTCTATCAAGCATTCTGCTCACCTACATACAAGGGAATATCTTGTAGACAGCAGTAGCACAGCGGTTAGAGCAATCCACTCAGGAAGCGACAACAATGCGTTCGAGCTCACCACAAGACATTACAGGGACTGAATCAGCTTTAATTCCTCGACCATAACCTATCTCATGTCCAACCCTATTTGAATTGAAATTAATAGGTACTGTATAAATAAAATGACAAAACCATCAACAATATTGTTATGGTCATTACAGACTAGATTAGACGAGGAATATGATCAGTTTTTGCAAAAAGATACCAAACTGCATCCTCTGGTAGGCTACAGTGTATCTGAACTATTAGTTTTATGATTATATAAGGTTAATTAAAAAAGCGAGTAGCTACTGTATTTACAAGAAGATACAATCATGAAAAGCTTCATTTTATGTGTTACTAACAGTCCCTATTATGGGGTGGATACAGTCAGAGAAATTAAGGTTGTATGCCCTTCCTTTAGACTCAAGGTGGGCTCGATCGCAAGAGTCAGTCAATGCCTTTGTCATGTAATGTAACCACTCAGCTACCGTGGTCCAAAAAAGGAATAAAAAACATCCAATCCTATGCATCGCTTTTAATAATACTTAAAAATGTAAACTCTTGCCTTGCATTTCACCTACAACCATATTCTGAGATCCAAAGTAAAAAGCAGGAATAAAATGTCAAGTAAAACGATTTGTTTACCATTTCATGCATCACTAATAATCTCTAATTGAATGAGGGTGAGCACAGACAGGCTGGATCTGAGGAATAAAGCTGAGTGCCATTCCTATCACCCCATGGTGGGGGTCAAACATTAGTTTGTTACTACCAGGGTTAAACGTTGTAACTACTTAGCTACCGTGGCCACATATAAAATCTATAGTAAAACAACTGAGGTTAATTAGTTGATAGTTCCCTTGAGACATCCAGACTTACTTAATGCTTGACCCAGGTATTGAAGGATTGAAAATGCCCAAAATAGCAACACTCCACACCCCCTGTGACAAAATCTAAAACTATAATGACATCCTGAAATTTGTCCCTTAATTTTATTCCAGTTCTATTCTTCAGCTCTGTTCTAGCATGCCCTGCAAGTTAAGAGCAAATGTATTCAAATATAATAATAAATAGTATATTTTTTTCAGTGCGACACCATTACGGGTAATAAAAACGGCCGTCAACGGGCCCCGGGCACCAAGAAAACATAATGTAAAAAGAAAGAGACATGGGGAGTATTGTGACTTGTCAAATGTGCTGGTATAATAAGAGATAAGTAATGAATACATCGAAATATTCAGCGTAGCAGTAGCCATAGGAAATAGGATAAAACTGCAACAGAAGAAAGACTTAACATTGAGCTGTCCTGGTTAGTCCTATTTAGATCCAAAAGATCTTCACTTGTAGGGTCCCAACTGGTGATTGGTGCTCTGGGCCAACCTACTACAATAAATCTGTGTGGACGTTTTTCATGTCAGTTTTAAAGGCTGCTAAGCATAAATTTCTATACGAATTAAAAAATCTTTACAAAACGGTATCCAATGCTTTGGCTAGCCAAACTCTTTCATCCATTTAGCAAAAAATTAATATTAGGTGATATGATGGAGATCTCAAGATACAGAATAAGAATTAGCTTTGTAACAAAATGAACGTAATTTATTTACCTTTGAGAACATCATTAAAAAACCCATGACAAGGTGCAAGGTAAGGTATATTAAATCTTTCCTCCACTGTACATTAGGGTCATTGGCAAAAGCATCCCTTCTTCTTGAATCTTCCATAACTCCTTCAAGACCTGAAAGAAAAAGTAAAATTACATGTTATTGGAATTTTTCTCTAATTATCTTGATATGTTTTAATTATTAACAAGATAAAAGAGGGTCAGTGGTTTAATAGCCTTGGGGCTTCATATTATAAGAATTAAGTATTATTATTATTATTTCCTTTTTGAACACCACATCTCAAACTAATGTATGTCAAAGTCTCTCCCGAGCAGGGCATCGCATATCCTTACATTCCATCTCCTCCAAGGACTGCCTTATGTTTGAATACCTGGTACACAACTTATGAATCCCATTCACGATTTTTCATTATCTACTCTTTCAAGGTGTACAATCTACCTAATTCATAGAGGTTTCATTCTCCTCACTATATTTCCTGATCCAAAATGTTGCTCTCACTCTCTTAATTCTCATCCTGTGAAACACCTCCAAGCAACGCCAGCAACAAAACTCAAGCAATATCTGTTTACTACTTGGAGTCTTTCTAGAATATTGAGTAAGCTAGTTAGCTAGTTGCAGATGGCTTTCAAGATTTCAAAAATGTTGTTTACAGTTTTATGTGTTACTATTATTTCCTGTTCAAATTGGATTGGACAGAGATTATGCATGAGATGGGATATTAAAGCTAGACATCTTTTGAAACATTCTGCGGTGGGATTGAACACAGGTTTGTCGCTTCCCAAGTCGAGCATTTTGACCACTAAGCTACTACAGCCCCTTGGAGGCCTCTAAGAATCCAAGCTGTAATATTAAGAACATAGAGCTCACCCACAGTAATTTTAATTAGGATTTTGTTAAGAAACTTATCAATAATAGGATTACTATGCTAGTAGGAGTTCACTCACATCAAGCTCAAATTTCAAATATTGACCCATAATCATTACCGTGATTAAGGAACTGCGTGTGCTAATTATGTGCATTGCTGAATCTTTCCAAATGGGATTACATGGTGTCTGCACTATATTTAGATAAGGTTGGGTGGAGATGCTATATTAAGTTATGACATGATTTTGTGGTGTATGCCAAATCACTCTGCATGAGTCAATAGTAACAAAACCTAACTTACACACTCACCAGTACTTTCAAAAGACTGAAGCTCTATTATTCTTTATGTATTTGATACCCCATTATAGATTTGCTCATTGGCTTGGCTAGGAAACATCTGTAAGAGTAGATTCACCATAGCCTTCTACCAGCAACAGATTCAAATTGGAAACCAATAAAAAAAATTTTACCCATCCTGGTGTCACAATAAAAAAAACTATGAATTCCTAATCTCGTCTAGGCAAATACAGTCTAGTAAACAAGACGTACCTAAGTACTGTACTTAGTTCCCATAATTACATTTAAGTATGGGATCTGTTACTGCTCTCAAAGTCCCATCACTTAACAAGAATTTTTTTAAATAAATTAATCTCGAAAGCACTGTTTTATGTGCCACAGTTAGTCCTCATGTGAATGAAGGGTAGACACATACATGTTGGATTTAGGGGATTTTGGCTAAATACCCTTTCTAATATCCCAAGGTGGACTCAAATACACGTGAGTTGCTTCCAGATTTATGTGCTTAAGTGCAGAGCCAACGCAGCCCCTGTATTTAACTAATCTAATAAAAAATTTAAATACAACACTCATACACAACTGGTACACCAATTTTACTTTAAGATGGAAGTGGATTTAGTTTATATCACAACCTCAGTATGAGAGCAATAGTTATGGCAAAGAGAAAGGACTGAGTGGACACAAGCTAGAGATATTTGACATGCATGCAAGCACAGTAATGTGGGACGGAAGGGTATGGAGGATTTGCCAAGAGATAAAGTGACAGAAGAAAACCATCTAAAGCCGTTAGGCCTATTTCCCCTGTGGTTGACCCATGCAAAATGAGTGTCCTTTGACTTGGCCACCTTTTACAAGGGAGACTGAGTTTATTCTATAATTACATGGTCATAGTATATGTCAAAAGTGCATGTGCAACCAAAACATAAAAAAGGTGGTAAATGTTTACTTTCAAACCCCGAACATGGCAAGAATAGAAAGCATTACAAAACTGCTGAAAACTTAAAAATAATCCTTTTAGTTACCAACTCATTTCTTAACTGAAGATGAACCTACCTAACTAACCTATTTAAAGCTAACCAGACATTATAATAAATATTATGAGGTTTTTCACCTAACTAGGGGTGTGAAAGTAAATATTTACCAAAAGGATAAATAATTATAAGTTTTATATACGGCTTAACCAGAGAAACAATATTACTTCCACATATTATAATAACCACAGTGCCAATCCTAACTAAAAGGCTTTGAAGCCCCCCTCCCAGGATCCCTCATCACCAACTTAATCTATACTAGAGTTCCCACTCCCAGGTAGATATTTCAGCATGTCAGTGGGATCAATCCACCAATTGAAACTTGAGAAAGAGCAACTTGGGAAATTAAGACTGGATGCTATATTCCTACTGTCACACACTGGTATTGAAGGCAAGTCTACTAACTCCGCACTCGAGCACACTAACAACTTCAACATGGTAATTGTATCAAAGCAACATAACAGTAACTTCTAAATGCACAGGGGAGCATAATGCGGTACATATTTATTTTAGCTTAAACATAAGTCTTGAGAATAGAGGTAATGAAAGTGAGGTTATGCATGAAGCATAAGACTTAAATTTACCTGACTACTTTGTTGTCTCTAGAAAAATAACTAATATGCAGCAGCAAAGTGAGCAAACCCCAACAACTTCGTATTTTGTAATGAAAGTGCACATAAAATTATCCGCCTCACGTTCAAGGTGTTATTGGGTGTGATTTCTGTTGACACATTTATGTATATTTTGGTACATTACACTGTCTTCAATAAGTGGGAGGGATGGGCAAGGTATGTGTGGCATTTGAAAATGCTCTAAGTAAGGGCAACTGATCAAAGATGATCTTGCAATTTTACTCAAAGACAACGTTAAATGGTGTGCTACGACGGAGACATTAATTGCGAATTTTCAAATATAGTACCTTTATTACAATGTGTCTCTAAATCCATGATACTTTTCTTCAACGTGGACCCAAAAGTATCATATAATAAGTTCAGTTATGAAAATAATAATATTCATTAGAAAATCCAGTGGATTTCATTTATCTTATATACCGTGGTGACCCCAACCCATGAATGCCTGTACCCACGAACAAAATTTCAAACAAATTTTCACCCCAACCCATGAACACAAACACCCTAGAAGCATAACAGTGGAAATAAAGAAAGAAATACTTTCTAAACATGAAAATGGGGTTCGTGTGTCCAATCTCGCCATGCAATATAACATGGAGAAATCGACCAACTGTACTATTTTAAAGAATAAGGATATAAAAAAGGCAGCTGACGTGGCTAAGGGAGTAAATATATTAACAGAGAAAAGGTCACAGTCGATAGAAGAGGTAGCAAAATTATTGCTATTGTGGATAAATGAAAAACAGCTGGTTGGAAATAGTATTAACGAGGCCATAATATACGCTAAGGCTTTACAAACCCACCATGATTTAGTAGCAAACTCTCCGAGTTCTAGTGGAGCTAAAGTTGACGAATTTAAAACCAGCAGAAGCTGGTTTGACCACTTTCGTCGACGAACTGGGATTCATAGCGTCATTAGATATGGAAAGGCAACTAGTTCTGACCAAAAAGCAGCGGATTATTTTGTGAAGGAATTTGCAAAATTTGTTGAGAATGAAGGTTATATCCCACAACAAGTTTTTGATTGTGATGAAACGGGACTTTCTTGGAAGAATATGCCCAAAAGAACCTATATAACTAAAGAGAAGTCAATGCCAGGCCACGAACCAATGAAAGACAGGCTTACACTTTTATAGTGCGCAAATGCTAATGGGGACTGTAAGATCAAGCCTCTTTTAGTTACTACACTGAAAATCTTCGTGTTTTTAATCGCAATATCGTGTTGAAGGCTAGCCTCCCTGGTAATGTGGAGGTCAAATCCAAAGGCTTGGGTAATGTGGATTCTATTCCTAGAGAGGTTGATTGAAGTGTCTGTGCCAACAGTGAAAAAATATCTCAGAGAAAATTATTTGCCCTTTAAGTGTCTCCTCATAATGGATACTGCTCCTGCTCATCAGGTGTGGAAGATCTGGCAATACATTACGACTTCATTAAAGTAAAATTTTTGCCTCCCAATACCACTCCTATCCTCCAGCCCATGGACCAGCAGGTAATTTTTTAATTTTAAGAAACTGTATTCAAAGGGTCTTTTTGCCAGGTGCTTCCAGGTCACCAATGACACGGATTTGACCCTTCGTGATTTCTGGAAAGACCACTTTAATATCCTCCACTGCATTGGCCTCATTGAAAAAGCATGGAAGGAGGTCTAATATTGCACACTGAACTCCACCTGTAGGAAACTTTGGCCAAGTTGTGTGCCTGATAGAGACTTCGAGGGCTTCAAGCAGGAGTTAGCTATTCAAATTGTCATGAGAAATTTTGGCCACAGGCAAAAGTGTGGGCTTGGAGGTCAATGAGAAGGATGAGGAGGAGCTGGTGGAGGATCAAAAAGGTGAACTTACCACTGAAGAATTAGAGGAGTTGCAATGTGAACAGGTGAAGATTCTCCAAGAGGAGCAGTCACCGGAGGAGGGGGATAAGAGGGAAAATGTGTCCAGTGAAGAATTTAAAGAAATTTTTAGTAAGTGGAATGATGTGCAGGCTTTTATTGAGAATCATCACCCAGATAAAACCGTGGGCAATAGAGTAGTGAAAAAGGGTAAATGACAATGCGATGAATATTTTTAGAAAAATTTACCAAAGAAGAAAAATACAAATTTCTCTGGATCGTTCCCTTGTCCCAGTAGGCAGGGAAGCAGCTCCCAAAAGAGAAAAGAGAGAGAAAACACCAGAGTAGAGCCTGCATCAGAAGAGTACCCTTATGTTTTCATGGAAGGGGACTCTCCTTCCAAAAATCAGTCCCCCTCCTCCTCCTCCAACATCATCCATGTATGCCAGCAACAATCATCCACAAAGGTAAATACAATACTGATTCTTACCTACAAAATGTACTCTTTCCTACTGTATTTGTTATTAGTGGGAGAATGGGACAACTTTTTCTAAGGTTGGACTTCGCTATTTTAAACTGGGTATCAACTAGTGTATCCTGTACACCTGAATATGTACATGTTTTACTTTAGTAGAGTAGAATTCCTTTCTATTATTAATGCAATTTTCCATTTACAGATGATATACATATAACCTGTATTATATTTCATGTTTTTAGTGACTAAAAAAATCTTAAAAAGAATAGTTATAATGACCAGGAATGGATTAATTGAATTTACATGTTTTTCAAAGGGAAAAATAAATCCAACCCACAAACAATCCAATCCAAGAACAGGTTTTGGGAACGGATTATGTTCGTAGGTTGGAATCACCACTGAGTAGTGACCCCAACCCACAAATTTAATCTGTTCCTAAAAGCTGTTCTTGTGTTGGATTTATATTTATCAATGAAAAGCATGTAAATTCAATTAATCCATTCCTAGTCACAATGTTTATTTTAAAATTTTTATAGTCAGTATAAACATAAACTAAAATACAAGTTATATGCATTTCATCTGTACTAGGAAAATTACATTAAAAATAGAAAGGAATTCTACTCTACTAAAGTAAAACATGCACATATTCAGGTGTAGAGTATACACTAGTTGATACCCAGTATAAAATAGCAAAGTCCAACACTTAGAAAAATTTATCTCAATCTCCCACAAATAACAAATAGGTACGAAACAAATAATGTAGGAATAGGAACTATCAATACTGTATTCACCTTTGTGGATGATTGTTGCTGGCATACATGGATGCTGTTGGTGGAGGAGGAGGAGGAGAGGGACTAATTTTTGGAAGGAGAGTCCCCTTATTTCTTTCTTGATTTCCACTGTTATGCGTCTAGGATGTTTGACGCTACTGCCACTATCACATTTAACTTTCTTAGCAGCAATAATAAGGGCTAGTTTAAAGGCAAAACAATGGAAAAGAAAGCAAGAACTATGAACAGATCACGATCGAACTACACAGCACAGGCACCAATGCAGAACTGAGAGCTGGCGAGCGGGAAACGTGGTTGCCTGGCTGACACATGTCTGTTTGTGGGGTGGTTTTTGTTCCTGATTTGGGGTCAAAATTTGTTCAAAATTTTGTTCGTGGAAACAGGCGTTTGTGACTTGGGGACACTACTATATATATATATATATATATATATATATATATATATATATATATATATATATATATATATATATATATATATATATATATATATATATATATATATATATATATATATATATATATATATATATATATATATATATATATATATATATATATATATATATATATATATATATATATATATATATATATATATATATATATATATATATATATATATATATATATATATATATATATATATATATATATATATATATATATATATATATATATATACAGTGTTCGACCCCTTATTGCGGTAGTTCGGTTCCGGGAAAACCGCGGAGTAGGATCAGCCTATATGTACATAGATATTTTAATGTATTTTTATGCTTACACTGTATAAACCCTCCATGTACTGTTAAAAAAAACACCCTTTACATTATAAATAACAGCAAGCAACGTAATATTTTATGAAAGTGATATAAAAACTTACTGTGAATGAGGTGATGATGACGTGACATACATAGGTACAGTATTTTACAATAATTTTTACGTTTACATAAAATAGCGGCCGACATCCACAAACTTTTTTCCTTCTTTCAACATATCTAAGAGTTTCACTTTATCTACAATGGTTAACATTTTCCTTTGCCGCTTAGGCTCACTAAAAGAAGCCTTAGAAGATGAAGGATGCTTGGGAGGCATTGCAAAGGTTAAAATATGCGAGTAAAAAAATCACAAGCATAAAATATTAATAATAATAAGCACAACGTGAATGGCGCACACGAGTGAGGCGAAACAATGGAGGATGGTGGAAGCCTTTGTCCGAAACGCTGATAGTGGTATCGTATTTTATATGTTGCAATACTGTTAGTATTTATGTTTTTTACTAATTTTTACCGTTTTATTATTCTTAGGCTAAGAAATACGTTTCTTTTTATCAATAAAATCATGAAAATACTGGAAATATAAATATATGCTAGCTCACGTAGCTGCGACCACAATACATTGTACGCTATCGAACACAAGCAAAACATTTAATAAGCACAACGTGAACGGCGCACACGGGAGTTATACTGAACGAGTCTTTCTCCGAAACGCTGATAGCGGTATCGTATTTTACATGTTGCAATACTGTTAGTATTTATGTTTTTTACTATTTTTTACTGTTTTATTATTCTTAGGCTAATAAATACGTTTTTTTATCAAAAACAATCATGAAACTACTGGAAATATAAATATATATGCTGGCTCACGTAGCTGCGACCCCAATACATTGTATGCTATCGAACACTATTTCGCATGATGCAATACTGTGAGTTATACTGTACGTATGTATATCATTCAGTTATTAGCACAATGTATATTTATTTAAAATTCATTTACTTATTTGATGATTGTACAAAATCTATTGTATTTATTCATAGTAGTTTGGACCAAATATTCCTTTTGTAAAGTTTATACGGTACTTTTAAAAAGAGGTGGTCAATAAACGTATCTATCTATCTAAATTTATGTTTTTTACTATTTTTTACTGTTTTATTATTTGTAGGCTGGGAAATAATTTTTTTCATCAATTAGATAATGAAATATGTTGTTTTCAATAAAAAAAAATGAAAATACTGAGAATTTTTCTTTTTGATATTTTAATATTTTTGCATATACCCATAAAATAAAATAATAATTTATCCAAAAACAACCGCTATACAGCGAGAACGCGAACCAAGAAACGCGAATAACCGGGGGAACACTGTATATATATATATATATATATATATATATATATATATATATATATATATATATATATATATATATATATATATATATATATATATATATATATATATATATATATATATGAATAATTTTTTTTTTTTTTACCCCAACCGGGACTCGAACCTAGGACTTATGATTACTAAGTCAAGGCGCTACCACTACACCACAGACGGTTAAAAGGAATCCAACCTTATAGCTTATATCTGCTATACTTAGGAATGAACGCATTCTAACTGAATGCCACTATGTTCATATTACAGATTCCCCAACCTCACTCGTGGCTTCATTTTAGCATTTAATTCAATTCCCAATCTCATTCGGGCCATGAAATAACAAGATAAGCACATTACATATGTGAGAACATGAATCATTTTTAACCCCAACCGGGAATCGAACCTAGGACTTATGATTACTAAGTCAAGGCGCTACCACTATACCACAAAAGGTTAAAAGGAATCCAACCTTATAGCTTATATCTGCTATACTTAGGAATGATCTCATTTTAACTGAATGCCACTATGTTCATATTACAGATTCCCCAACCTCACTCGTGGCTTCATTTTAGCATTTAATTCAATTCCCAATCTCATTCAGGCCATGAAATAACCAGATAAGCACATTACATATGTGAAAACATGAATAATTTTTTACCCTGACCGGGACTCGAACCTAGGACTTATGATTACTAAGTCAAGGAGCTACCACTACACCACAGAAGGTTAAAAGGAATCCAACCTTATAGCTTATATCTGCTATACTTAGGAATGAACGCATTCTAACTGAATGCCACTATGTTCATATTACAGATTCCCCAACCTCACTCGTGGCTTCGTTTTAGCATTTAATTCAATTCCCAATCTCATTCGGGCCATGAAGTAACCAGATAAGCACATTACATATGTGAAAACATGAATCATTTTTTACCCCGACCGGGACTCGAACCTAGGACTTATGATTACTAAGTCAAGGCGCTACCACTACACCACAGAAGTGAGGTTGGGGTATCTGTAATATGAACATAGTGGCATTCAGTTAGAATGCGTTCATTCCTAAGTATAGCAGATAAAAGCTATAAGGTTGGATTCCTTTTAACCTTCTGTGGTGTAGTGGTAGCGCCTTGACTTAGTAATCATAACTCCTAGGTTCGAGTCCCAGTCGGGGTAAAAAGTGATTCATGTTTTCACATATGTAATGTGCTTATCTGGTAATTTCATGGCCCGAATGAGATTGGGAACTGAATTAAACGCTAAAATAAAGCCACGAGTGAGGTTGGGGAATCTGTAATATGAACATAGTGGCATTCAGTTAGAATGCGTTCATTCCTAAGTATAGCAGATATAAGCTATAAGGTTGGATTCCTTTTAACCTTCTGTGGTGTAGTGGTAGCGCCTTGACTTAATAATCATAAGTCCTAGGTTCGAGTCCTGGTCGGGGTAAAAAATTATTCATGTTTTCACATATGTAATGTGCTTAACTGGTTATTTCATGGCCCGAATGAGATTGGGAATTGAATTAAATGCTAAAATGAAGCCACGAGTGAGGTTGGGAAATCTATAATATGAACATAGTGGCATTCAGTTAGAATGCATTCATTCCTAAGTATAGCAGATATAAGCTATAAGGTTGGATTCCTTTTAACCTTCTGTGGTGTAGTGGTAGCGCCTTGACTTAGTAATCATAAGTCCTAGGTTCGAGTCCCAGTCGGGGTATAAAATTATTCATGTTTTCACATATATAATGTGCTTATCTGGTTATTTCATGGCCCGAATGAGAATGGGAATTGAATTAAATGCTAAAATGAAGCCACGAGTGAGGTTGGGGAATCTGTAATATAAACATAATGGCATTCAGTTAGAATGCGTTCATTCCTAAGTATAGCAGATATAAGCTATAAGGTTGGAGATCTTTTAACATTCTGTGGTGTAGTGGTAGCGCCTTGACTTAGTAATCATAAGTCCTAGGTTCGAGTCCCGGTCGGGGTAAAACATTATTCATGTTTTCACATAAGTAGTGTGTTTATCTGGTTATTTCATGGCCCGAATGAGATTGGGAATTGAATTAAATGCTAAAATGAAGCCACGAGTGAGGTTGGGGAATATGTAATATGAACATAGTGGCATTCAGGTAGAATGCGTTCATTCCTATGTATAGCAGATATAAGCAATAAGGTTGGATTCCTTTTAACTTTCTGTGGTGTAGTGGTAGCGCCTTGACTTAGTAATCATAAGTCCTAGGTTCGAGTCCCGGTCGGGGTAAAAAATTATTCATGTTCTCACATATGTAATGTGCTTATCTGGTTCTTTCATGGCCCGAATGAGATTGGGAATTGAATTAAATACTAAAATGAAGCCACGAGTGAGGTTGGGGAATCTGTAATATGAACATAGTGGCATTCAGTTAGAATGCGTTCATTCCTAAGTATAGCAGATATAAGCTATAAGGTTGGATTCCTATTAACCTTCTGTGGTGTAGTGGTAGCACCTTGACTTAGTAATCATAAGTCCTAATTTCGAGTCCCGGTTGGGGTAAAAAATTATTCATGTTTTCACATATGTAATGTGCATATCTGGTTATATATATATATATATATATATATATATATATATATATATATATATATATATATATATATATATATATACAGTGTTGCCTCACTTATCATGGTGGTTTGGTTTTGGGACCCGGCGCGAACCAGGAAATCCGCAATGTAGGATCAGCCTATATGTACATAGATATTTTAATATATTTTTACGTTTACACTGTATAAACTGTCCCTGTACTGTTAACATACCACCCTTTACTTCATAGATAACAGCATGCAAGCGTAAATTTATATGAAAGTGATAGGAAAACTTACCGTGAATGTGATGATGACGTAACATACATACTCATTTACAATTATTTTTTCGTTTACGTACTGTATAAACCCTCCCTGCACTGTTAAAAAAAACCTTAACATTATAGATAACAGCAAGCAACGTAAATTTTTATGAAAGTGATAGGAAAACTTACCGTGAATGTGATGATGACGTGACATACATACTCATTTACAATTATTTTTTTGTTTACGTACTGTATAAACCCTCCCTGCACTGTTAAAAAAACACCCTTTACATTATAAATAACAGCAAGCAACGTAAATTTTTATGAAAGTGATAGATATAATTACGGTGAATGAGGTGATGATGACGTGACATACATACTCATATACAATTATTTTTTCGTTTACGTACTGTATAAACCCTCCCTGCACTGTTAAAAAAACACCCTTTACATTATAAATAACAGCACGCAACGTAAATTTTTATAAAAGTGATAGATAAAATCACGGTGAATGAGGTGATGATGACGTGACACACATACTCATTTAAATTATTTTTTCGTTTACGAACTGTATAAACCCTCTCTGCACTGTCAAAAAAACACCCTTTACATTATAAATAACAGCACGCAACGTAAATTTTTATGAAAGTGATAGATAAAATTACGATGAATGAGGTGATGATGACGTGACATACATACTCATTTACAATTATTTTTTCATTTAAAAACTGTATAAACCCTCCCTGCACTGCTAAAAAAAACACCCTTTACATTATAAATAACTGCAAGCAACGTAAATTTACATTTCCAATAAAAAAATTAAAATACTGAAAATTTTTCATTTCAATATTTTAATATTTTTGCGTATACCCATAAAATAAAATAATAATTTATCCAAAAAAAAACCGCAATAGAGTGAGAACGCGACCCAAGAAACGCGAATAACCGGGGTAACACTGTATATATATATACAGTGTTCCCCCGGTTATTCGCGTTTCTTGGTTCGCGTTCTCACTGTATCGCGGGTGTGTGTGTGTGTTTTTTTTTTTTTTTTTTTTTAAGATTATTGTGACACCAGGATGGGCCAAAAAATTATAAAATAAAACAGACTTTATCAGGTTGTAAAGAGAAACAGAGAAGGAGAGTGTAATGACCTGTCAGATGTGAAGGGATTATAAAAGATGTGTAATGAATATCCAGCTCTCTGCTGGGTTTTAATATACCTCTGCATTACTTTCATGATGGCTATTCCAATAATTCTGCTTAGATCTTATTATTATTATTATTATTATTATTATTATTATTATTATTATCATTATTATTATTATTATTATCATCATTATTATCATTATTATTATTATTATTATTATCATCATTATTATCATTATTATTATTATTATTATTATTATTATTATTATTATTATTATTATTATTATTATTATTATTATCATTGGCAACAATAATTTTCCTTTGAAGATGAATGTGGAGATTATTATCATCATCATCATTATTATTAAGGGCTCATCATTGTTTGTACATCTGTTGGTTTATTTACTTTTGATAACTGTGTAAAGTGCCCCTCCCTAGTTGGCTGGGACAAAGAGAGTGTGGGGGGTTGGGTATAATAGAGAGAGAGAGAGAGAGAGAGAGAGAGAGAGAGAGAGAGAGAGAGAGAGAGAGAGAGAGAGAATCTTTAAGTAACTCTTGTTCATTCAACCAAAACTACATTATTTATAGTAAAAATAATGGTTTAATTACGAATTCGTATTAATAATGATGATGATGATAATAATAATAATAATAATAATAATAATAATAATAATAATGATAATGATAATAATAATAATAATAATCTCCCATATCATCATCAAAGGAAAATATTGTTGCCAATAATAATAATAAAAATAATAACAATAATAATAATAATAATAAGATCTAAGGAGAATTTTTAGAATAGACATCATGAAGGTAATGCAGAGGTATAGTAAACCCAGCAGAGAGCTGGATATTCATTACACATCTTTTATAATCCCTTCACATCTGACAGGTCATTACACTCTCCATCTCTGTTTCTCTTTACAGCCTGATAAAGGCCGTTTTATTTTATCATTTTTGGCCTGTTCTGGTGTCATAATTATC
Source organism: Halocaridina rubra (assembly GCA_037179515.1). Taxonomy (NCBI): domain Eukaryota; kingdom Metazoa; phylum Arthropoda; class Malacostraca; order Decapoda; family Atyidae; genus Halocaridina; species Halocaridina rubra. The sequence continues at coordinate 21,178 of JAXCGZ010015912.1, read as the reverse complement.
TTTTAATTTTTTTTCTTTAAGGCTGATCCTACTTCGCGGTTTTCCTGGTTCGCGCCGGGTCCCGGATCCGAACTACCGCAATAAGGGGGGGAACACTGCGTGTATATATAACAATAAAAAGGAGAGTTATGTCTGAGCAGTGGGGTCATGTAAAGCTATAGCCACATTATGAATTAATTAAAACTTAGCAGGAGGGTTTGCCCCTTTCTTTTTTCTCTTACTTTATTTAATTTTCATGCTTTTCCCTCCAATTCCTTTATATTCTTAATCCCCTCCCCCTTTTTTCCCCTCCCATCCTATTCTATTTCATTACTTGAATGCAAACGAGCTCAAATTAATCATCATACCATATTCTCAACATTATCAATCAAAAACATAGCAAAATAAAGCAAATTATAAGTAAGCAGAGAATCTTATAACTGTTGTTGAATCTCTAGCCCTAAGTCACATTAATTACTGCACAACTGTTTGGGGAGCTACCACTAAGACTCAGATAAACAGAATACAGAAGCTTATTAATTTTGCAGCTCGAGTTGCCCTGGGAGGAATAAGAAAATATGACCACATCACACCAGCTCTCAATAAACTTGGGTGGCTGCGGGCAGAAAATAAGGTCGCTTATGCTATTTATGTTTTTGTATTCAATATTTTGGACCATCATTATCCTACCTGGCTATTTGATTTAAAAACAGTCAGGGATATAAGGGGAACCAACACAAGACAGCAGTGAGCTCTTTATTCACAGAACAAACACAGAAGCAGGTTCAAAGATGATCACTATCAAAGGGCCAACACTCTGGAATAATATTCCAGAGCATCTTAAAAATGCATCCTCCTTCACAGCTTTCAAAGGCAAACTATATAGTTTCCTTTTGGACAAATAATTGCTGCTCATTAAGAACTAATTATTCTCATTGTAAGGAAACAAATATGGAAATGATGCCGATAATAACGATCCTGTATCTAGTGGCATACTTACTACTTTATTATTAACATTATTGTTAACATTTTTATTACAGCATTATTATTTTCTATGAAAGCTACATTTAATTTAACTATATGTCTAACCCTCTTATTTATTAGTTTAATTACTTGTCTACTTATAAGTTACTATTAATGTTGAATAACCATTGTACAAAATGGAAATAAATGTTTTGATTTGATTTGATTTGATTATATATTGGTAAACAAATCGGTTAACTCGTCATCAATATCTCGCCTCATGACAAACTAATGTACCACTTTAGACTAAAGTCATGAAACTGATACATAAGAAAAGAAAGAAAGAAAAAACATTTTGATTGTATAGAGATGCACATAATTAACTAAACTGCAACTAAATCAACAATCTGTCTCGAGGTGTATATCCATTATGTCATTTTAAATTTCTCTCATGTATTTTATAAAAGTAAGTTGTCTTGAAAGACAGGTATTCCGCACATATGGATTGATTTTAATTAATGACTAAACATAAACTATTGCCCACACAGAAACATATTTTGTTAGTTTATTTACTTGATTATATTTAAACATATTTAATATTATTTACGTACGCTAAAGCTAATGAAGGTAAATTGGTGCATGTATGGTGGGTAAATTTACGAATATTTACAATGTTTTTCATGGCCACTCATTGTGTATTTAAACTAATATTTCTTTATATACTGACCTTAATTTAATATAATTCTACTTACGTCAAATTATTACTAAATATAGTTTACAAAAAAGAATAAAGAAAAGTATATATATATATATATATATATATATATATATATATATATATATATATATATATATATATATATAATTACTCGAGGAATTTTTGAAGGTTTGGTGATACTTGGAGGAAATTTAGACTGGTGTACTTGGTAACACTGGCTGACTTGTTTTCGTCATTCGAGTCACTCGAGTTTTTTTTTTTTTTTTTTAATTTAGTGAGAGAGAAAGTGGTCAGGGTGGCAGGTCCAGAGGTTATTGTGTTGATGTAGTTTGTAAGATATTTTGTATTGATGGTAAAGGTCCAGTATTACTCCTGCACCTTAGTGTAGGTCTATTTTCTTCCAAACCTTCACAAAACCCTTTGTATACATACAATACATTATTAAAAAGTTACTGACTTAGGTTTGGTTAGGTTAGGTTAGGTAAAGCATAATAATAATACCAACAATCTAGAGAAAAATATACGCCATGTCGGAACAAAATCCCTAGTCAAACCTAGAAAAATCTCTTACTCACGTAATACTGTAAGGCATTTAACGAAATCTATACTGGACCCCCCCCCCCCAAGCCCGTGCTTTGCTCGGCCTTCATGAGCTAGAATTGAGGCATTTAACGAAATCTTTGCTGACCCCCTAAGCCCGTGCTTTACCTAACCTGACCTAAGTCTGCCACTTTTCACTTAGGTATTATATGTATACAAATAAGTTTTGTGAAGGTCTGGAAGACAATAGACCAAAATTAAGGTACCGGAGTTGTACTGAACGTTTACCGAATTGCAATATTTATCATGATTTACAAGGCCATATCAGATGATTTTGTTTCCCTTGAATCACGTCGTATGAGGTGAGGTCGTCGTGAAAGTCGTGGTTTAGGCTATTTGATCTATATTATTTTAGTATGGATGGTGAAGTGACAAGTACGACTTCGTAGATAATTTTCCAGTGTGTGGAGTGGCATAGCCTTTTCTTTAGTAGGTTTCATGGTATTGTTTTAGTTATGGGGATTAATGAAATACGGTCTTTTTATGTACGTATAATAATAGTTCTTACGAAGACAATAAGAACGAGGTGTTTTTTCAACACTTTTCTTTGTGGGGGAAAAAAAGGGTTTTGTGCTTCATCTCTGCTGCATATCACTCGTTTCTGCTTTCCCCCTCCACCCAAAACCCCGATTCCCAACATTTCCCCATATGATTGTTAGGGATAAGGGGGGGGGATGGAAAGTCTACATCGAGTGCTTTGTACTAGAAATGGAGTTTAGAATCATTTGTTTCACAATGAAAACTGTCGGAAAAATAGTTTTTATTTTTGGTCAAAGTGAATAATCCCTTCTTCTAAAATTTTACCAGTTTCAGTAGCATTTGTATTTACTTTTTTTTATGTAATTATTACCTTGAATTTCCTGTTAAACTAATGGGTATTCAAGAAGTTAACTAAAAAGAATCATTTTTTTTTCTCTCAAAAAGCTAAATTGACCATCTTATATATTTAGCATTGTGCATGACTACTGTAGGTAATAATTCTGGTAGGGCGTAGTTGTATAATTCTGGTAGGCTGTACTTGTGCTCCATGATCTAATGCTGAAGGCTGTAATTGAAAAAGAGTCCTCCTTAATCAAAATCTTGGGTATGTTAAAAAATTTTGATTATTTTGGAAGCTTGGCCTAATATTTTTGTTAGTGTGTGCTCAGTTTAGAGGTGAAAATTATATATATAATTGTTTGTGGTTTTTGTATGTGTTTTGAATGAATATGGCCAAAAAAAAAATAGAAAATATATACAGACCTAAGCTAACCTAATCAGACCTAGAAAATAGTAATTCACAACAGTTTTCAATGTCACATTCATTCAAAAAAAAAAAAAATGTAGGATAATGTAGCTTACAATTTTTTGTTAGATATGGTTAGGCTTGATTAGGTTAGCATATATTTTCCAACAATTTTCAAGGTCATTTTCATTCAAAACACATCAGAAACCTTAGGAAAAATGCAATTTTTACTTCCAAATTGAGACTTCTACAGTTGTGAAAATATATAAATTTTTGATATCAAAAATGTTTGATATCCTCACCCCCTTACCTTATCATAACGCGTTAGAACATATGAGGTTTTGTTGTGAAAATTCCCAAAAAACTAGCAAGGTTTGAGAGACATGACAATATTAAGCATTCATCCATAAAGCTATAATTCTAAACTGAGGGGCTTTGCCCCAAGATCACTATTTAATATCTAAGAAAAAGATTTCAAATGAGATATAGCTACAGTGTTGTCTTATATGATGCATTATTTTACTCTTAGCACATAAGAAGTTTTTATCAGATCAACTTACGACCACTTTGGAACCTAATCCAATTCTTAATTGAAGTGGAACTTGAATATTGATGATATGTTTGGGTTAATCATGTTCTGACTGCTCTCCATCTTCCCAGTCTTTAGAATCCTATCATACACTGACTGGCAGACTGCTCAGCATGCTTTACTATGGAGTTGATAAGACCCGGGATCAAGACTACCATGAGACGATAGGAATGGCATCCACTCTTAATTTCTCAACTACACTTTCTCAAGGATCGCTTGTTGGATTGATCCCACTGACAGGCTGAAAAACCTACCTGGGAGTGGAAGCAAACACACACTGACTATTGACATCCTTGGAAAATATGGACTGTGTTATTCCTGTGATAAAATTACTAGCAGAAATGGAATTTTTTGTAAAAAAAACGTCAGATGTGTTGAAGCCTGCCACGGTCTGAGGTTAGCAAGGGCAAGTACTCGGGGTAACAATCACACTTGAAAAAACCGGAGTCCTTCGCAAAAAGGTGCCATCTAGCCCCAAGTAGAGAAGGGAGTGTGTGACGTAAAACCGATCACATCTCGTATTCATGATTACTTTCATTTCTTATTTTGTTGTAGTTGTTTATATTAAACTTGAAATTCGAATGAGAGAAGCTGTAGGCGCTGACCATGCTTGGTTATAAATACTTTAGTATTTTTCCTCTTCTGTTTCAAAGAATCACACTAATGTATATAGGCTATGGGTTACACCTTTGAAGCTACTGATATCGTAAATACTATATATATATTTTTTTTTATTTTGCAGATTGTGCCCAGGTAATTATCATGAGGTCCAATGTATATTATGTGAAGCGTCAATCAAAATTAGATGCTGCCAGTACAGATCATATGAATGTTGATGTAAAATACACAGATCACAATGTTGAAGAAATTCTGGCCAAAAGTGATGTGAGAAGTCTTGAAGCTTTTGCACATGTATCTACCTCTGATAATCCTAAACTAAAAAAGGACAAAGGAAATTGCAATGAGGGTAAAGTAGATGAAAATATCCTCCCTTGTCTTTCTTCTGCCTATGCTGTAGTTAATGGTATGCTGAAAAGTATCGTCTCTTCAGTACCGACTCTTCTTCATCCTATTAAAGTAATGACTATGAATGCTTACAATAAGAGGGACAAGAAAGAGACACGGTCATTGAGAAACAGTAGAGAAGACATAGGTGATAAAGAAAATATATCACCTATTGACATTAATGGTAAAATGTCCATTTCAAAAATGTTTGGTGAGAAGAGACAATTAATTGTTCATAATCAGGCCATACAACTCAAACACCAATGTTCTTCTAACACTGTAAGTGTGAAATTTTACAATTTAAGTGCATTTTGTTATTTGTAGAAAATGGTATATAGAGAAAGGTAAAGGTAATTTTTTAGTTTCCTTCCAGCCCATCAAAAGCTTCATTGGTGGAAGTGTATCCAATCCAGAATCAAGTCGCTTTTTTTAAAACAGATGCAGCTAACAGTTCCAGCAATATGTTCCTGTTGATTATCTGTTTGTATTACCACTATATATACCATAGCAGTGGTACATCTCATATATTAAAATTACATGTCTTTTGGCTTCATTTAATGTCTTCATAATATTGTACAGTATCTGCATACCAGATTGGATATAATTAACTGCTATGGACTTAATACTATACCTTTGGATGCTCTTGATTATATATACAGTATATGCTTTATGACATGCATTTGTTCACCTGTTAATGTGTGATTGTGATTGTATGCAAAGTTGGATTTGTTCCTAATATAGTTAATTTAGTCTTATTCTTCTACTTGTCATTGCCAATTTTTGTAGAAGGTATATTAATGTACAAACAATTGTTTCAATATATGTTTACTGTGCTGAATTTAATTTATTACAGGAAATTAAAGAAAGACCTTCATATACACACTGCAACAAAAGACTAAGGAGTGCTTCAGGATGTAAAAAGACAAACATTTTCAGCTTACCCTCGCAGTTCCCTCATTGGAGATCTAGTAAAACTCTTAAAGGAAGCTTGCATGATGGGGGATCCCCCAAGATCATATGTGCAACCGAGAAGCATTTGCTTTGGTACTTTCAGCTCTTGGGTAAGATTAATATAGATCTATTTTTATTATATTATAATAAAAATATTCATATTTTCTTGTAGTTTAATGATGTTTACTTGGGATAATTTATTTTTATTTTATACAGTTTATATGTAATTTGAATAATGCAAATTTGTAATGCAAAGTTTGCTTTTTATTTCTGTCTGTCCATATATATATATATATATATATATATATATATATATATATATATATATATATATATATATATATATATATATATATATATATATATATATATACACCTAGTTCTCAGAATAATGCTTAGATAGGTTCTCAGAACTGTCGAGTAAATGGAAAATCGCGTGAAAAAACGAGTTATTTTCCACAGGAAACAATGATAAAGGGCATAGATACGTTCCAAACCTTACATAGACACACCATGCTAAAGATATAAGTTAAGTAAAAAACATATTTTATTGCTACATAGCAAAGCAGAAAGCCCTGTATCTATTTTTAAGAGTATACAAAAGATATTCATATTCACTTTACAGCTAGAAATTAACATACTTTACTATATTGTGCAGTGGGCAACAGTTATGCAGTACACTGGGACATGCATGGTGGCAGTGTGCAAGTATCTTATGTGGTAGAAGAGGAGGAGGTTGCAGGAGAACGAGCCTCTATCTGCAAATGTATATAAATATAAAATAAGAATTATAAATAACCAAAGCAAGACTAAAAAACGAAAAAAAAATTAATTATGCAATGTCTAAATTTACCATATGACAGATTAAAAAAACTTAATCTACATTCTCTAGAGAGGCGCAGAGTTAGGGGGGATATGATTGAGGTGTATAAATGGTTTAAAGGGATTAACAAGGGTGATATTAATAGTTTTAAAAATTCATGATCAAACCAGAACTCGTAATGGGTAATGGATTTAATCTTGATAAATATAGGTTCAGAAGGGAAATTGGTGAAAATTGGCTTGGTAATACCGTAGAGTATTCCTAGTAGGATAATAAATGCCAATACCTTAGACACCTTCAAATGTAGATTAGATAGACATATGACAGAGGTAGGGTGGGTATGAATAGGTTAGTGCTTATTAGAAAAATCATTAAAAGAAAAATAGAATAAATAAGTAGAGTAGAATAGAATAGGTTAGACATGCTGAAAATATCATTCAAAAATGGAGCTGCCTCGTGTGTGCCAGTAGGCATGTTGCAGTGTCCCCTATTCTTATGTTCTTAATATTTTCAGAACACGTATTTTGCATCCTCCTTCCATTTTCAAATTTGTATCTGGTTTCTGAATGACAAATTTGTTAATAAAATGCATCCAATTACTCTCTCTCCTCTCTCTCTCTCTCTCTCTCTCTCTCTCTCTCTCTCTCTCTCTCTCTCTCTCTCTCTCTCTCTCTCTCTCTCTCTCTCATATTTCTTTACTAAAAACGAATTAAAACTTAGGTTTATTACCTTTAAAATGAGCACTGTAATGAACGTGATTAAGACTAAAGCAATAATTGTATTTACATAATAAGATGAAAATTTTTTACCTAATTCCTGTTTAAGAGAGACATTACAAAGGAATCGTGGAAAGGAAATTAATTTAACGGTCTTTTAACTCATTAACGTTTTTATCAAAAGTGCATTATTATATTTATCATTTGCTGCCCCAAACGACTCATCAGCTTGTAAAGTAACTGATGTATGCGTTGTTTGTAAGACTATTCTCCTTTTAATATATATATATATATATATATATATATATATATATATATATATATATATATATATATATATATATATATATATATATATATAGAGAGAGAGAGAGAGAGAGAGAGAGAGAGAGAGAGAGAGAGAGAGAGAGAGAGAGAGAGAGAGAGAGAGAGAGATCTTTAATTAACTCTTGTTCATTCAACCAAAACTACATTATTTATTGTAAAAATAATGGTTTAATTACAAATTCGTAATAATAATGATACTAATAATAATAATAATAATAATCTCCACAATCATCATCAAAGGAAAATTATTGTTAAAAATAATAGTAATAATAACAATAATAATACTAATAATATTAATAATAATAATAATAATAATAATAATAATAATAATAATAATAATAATAAGATCTAAGGAGAATTTTTGGAATAGACATCATGAGAGTAATGCAGAGGTATATTAAAACCCAGCAGAGAGCTGGATATTCATTACACATCTTTTATAATCCCTTCACATCTGACAGGTCATCACACTCTCCATCTCTGTTTCTCTTTACAACCTGATAAAGTCTGCTTAATTTTATCATTTTTTGGCCCATCCTGGTGTCACAATAATCTAAAATATTTTTTTTTTCGGGGGGGGGGGATTATTCGCGAATTTCGAGTTTTTTACTATTATTTTTTTTTTGGGGGGGGGCGTTATTGCAATTTCGTGGATAAAAAAATCGCCTTTAAAAGGAACAAGGTCTATATATATATATATATATATATATATATATATATATATATATATATATATATATATATATATATATATATATATATATATATATATATATATATATATATATATATATATATATATGTGTGTGTGTGTGTGTTTCACAACCGTACATAGACACACTATACCAAAGATATAAGATAAGTAAAACATATTTTATAAGTACATAGCAAAGCAGAAAGACCTGTAGTTATTTATATTAACATTCAAATAGTGTACAGTATTAAACATATACAGATTTACTGTACAGTAAACAAATTAATGCACTCTATGATGCGGTGGGCAACAGGCATACATTGGGACGTGCATGGTGGCGCTTTGTTTGCTGTTTGTTCTTAATGTTTTTTTTCCATTCTCTTCATAATATCCGATCGCATTAAGCGGTAGAAGATGAGGAGGATGCGGGAGAACGAACCTCTATCTGCAACCATTTTGCTGCCTCCATATCAGTTGATGCACCCTCGCAGGGTATTTCCCTGACGATATTATATCGCAAGTTTGTTTGCTGTTTGTTCTTTATGCTTTTTTTCAATTCTCTTCGTAATATCCGATCGCATTAAACGGGAGAAGAGGAGGAGCATGACGGAAAAGTGCCTCCGAGGCAGTCAGTTATTTATTAAAATGATAAAGTTTTTTCCTTATTTTTTGTATGGGCGTTATTCACAAATTTCGTATTTTTTTACTATTATATTTTAGGGGCGTTATTCCAATTTCGTGGATTATAAACATGCAAAAAAGGGAACTAGGTGTATATATATATATATATATATATATATATATATATATATATATATATATATATATATATATATATATATATATATATATATATATATATATATATATATATATATATATATATATATATACACACAGTGTTCCCCCCCTTGTCGCAGTAGTTCGGTTCCGGGACCCGCGCGAACCAGGAAAACCGCGGAGTAGGATCAGCCTATATGTACATAGATATATTAATTTATTTTTACGTTTACACTTTATAAACCCTACCTGTACTGTTAACAAACCACCCTTTACTTCATAAATAACAGCTTGCAACGTAAATTTATATGAAAGTGATAGATAAAATTACGGTGAATGAAGTGGTAATTTCATGACATATTCATTTACAATTATTTTTAAGTTTACGTACTGTATAAACCCTCCCTGCACTGTTAAAAAACACCCTTTACATTATAAATAACAGCAAGCAACGTAAATTTTTAGGAAAGTGATAGGAAAACTTGCCGTAAATGATGTGATGATGACGTGACATACATAGGTACAGTATTTTACAATAATTTTTACGTTTACATTTAGTATTCCATGAACTATCTCACGTAGGTGAGAGCTACTGGAAATATAAATATATATGCTAGCTCACGTAGCTATCGGACACTACATATTTCGCATGATGCTATACTGTGAGTTATACTGTATGTATGTATATCTAAATTTATGTTTTTTACTATTTTTTACTGTTTTATTATTCCTAGGCAGGAAATACTTGTTTTATCAATAAAATAATGAAAATTTTAATATTCACTAGGTCACGTAGGTGAGAGCCTTTGCGATTTCCGAATCACTGATACCAGTATCGTATTTTACATGGTGCAATACTGTTTACTATTTTTGACTGTTTTATTATTCTTAGGCTAAGAAATACGTTTATTTTATCAATAAAATCATGAAACTACTGGAAATATAAATATATATGCTAGCTCACGTAGCTGCGACCCCAATACATTGTACGCTATCGAACACTATTTAGCATGATGCAATACTGTGAGTTATACTGTACGTACGTATATCATTCAGTTATTAGCACAATGTATATTAATTTAAAATTCATTTACTTATTTGATGATTGTACAAAACCTATTGTATTTATTCATTGTAATTTGGACCAAATATTCCTTTTGTAAAGATTATACTGTACTTTTCAAAAGAGGTGGTCAATAAACGTATCTATCTATCTAAATTTGTTTTTTACTATTTTTTACTGTTTTATTATTCGTAGGCTGGAATTTTTTTTTTTATCAATTAGATAATGAAATATGTTTTTTTCAATAAAAAAATGAAAATACTGAACTTTTTTTTTTAATATTTTAATATTTTTGCATATACCCATGAAATAAAATAATAATTTATCCAAAAAAAAATACGCGATACAGTGAGAACGCGAACCAAGAAACGCGAATAACCGGGGGAACACTGTATATCAGTGTGAGCAAACTCATTGTTCTCTTGGTCCTTCTTGACTAAAAATCACTCATCAGCCAAAGTTAACAAGTGCGTATGAACTCGATATTATCTAACAAGGTTACTTATCCTTATCTCTGTATTTACAATTTCTCTACACAGTAAATGGTGAGAAAGTCATTCTGCATGCAAAAGTGTTATTCATTATGGGCCCAAGGTCTCCCTGGTTTACATTTGACAAGGTGCAGGATATATCAATGTGCACAAACTCATTGTTCTCTTGGTCCTTCTTGACGAAAAATCACTCATCAGCCCTTCATATACGTCTTACTTTCTTTCAGCTCTAGTATGAGGTAAACCTGCCCAGTATATCTTTTTATCAGTCTCATTCTTTATAATTTTCTTAGCAGCCAAAGCAACTAACCACACTTCCATTAGCCAATGAGCTTCCATTCCCTATACAGCCTACTCTTTCATTATCCCATGCATCCTTATTCACAATACAAATAATAATAATAATAATACCTGACACTTATAATAAAAAAAAACTAACAACTTTGCAATACAGGTAAAACAGCAATTCTCTTAGGCAACTGAAATCTATCATGGCTAGAAAAAGATCTCTCCCTTCTCTTATAACTCCCATTGATTTTGATCATCTCTCGCACTCATTATAATAGTTCAGACATTGATTACCAGCGGCTTTTAATTATCAAAATATGTTGAAGTGACAAATAAATAGAGAATATTCTATATAATAAAAAAACTGGTATAAAAAAGCCAAGGTGATTGCCTCTACATGGAATTAAAAAAAAATTAATTATACAACAACAACTTGCTTACCTCATGCCTTACATTATGTTTCTTTCCTTCAATAATGCTACAAAAATAATTATCACAACTGATGAGTCTATCTTTCATTTCTTTTAAAGTGGTATTGACAAGCTTACTGTAGATGAACTGAAGGTCTTCCAGTGATATTGCCTTAGATTTCTCTTCAAGGATAATGCAAGAAGAATTTCCTGCAACAAGTAAAACATTATGACACAACACTACAGAGTAAGAGTATATCAAATAACTTATGCAGTTTGTAATGAAGTGTTTTCATAAATTGCGTAGATAGCTAATATATCTTGTAGTATGCAAGCCCTTGACTACTTACAGGAAGACAATACAGATGAGGGGATTTTTTGCACCTGCTAGCATGTAAGGGGCTGACTATACCCGTTTGTTGTTGGGTTAATACGAATCTGACAATTCTTATTTAGGCTTGTTGATAACCCAGCTAATGGTTACTCATCATCATCATTAGGATGGGATAGAAACAGAATGGGAGGAAAAGCACAAAAATGAAATAAAGAGGGGGGAGAAATGAGAGGGTCAGACCCTCCTGCTAATTTGTATGCATTACAATACTTGATGAATGTGTGTAAGCTAACTTGGTTACTCATCATGAATGAGGGATCCCATATTTACGACAGGGCTCCATTCCTGACAGCTGTCGTTACCTGGTTTTCATTGTAAGTCAGAAAACACCTATATACAAACTTAGGTCCCCCACCAATGCTAGTAATAAATAATTAAAGCAGATCAACATATTCATATTTCTTTATCTATGACATAAAAATAATAAAAGTACACTATACAGTGTTGCTTACCTTTACTACTGTGATTGACTTGCATCATCAGCCCCATATTTTCCATATTTGCCAAGGTCGAACGGCATAAAACCAGCAAATAAGGACAAGAACAATAATATGGCATATGAGCAGGAAGTGGGCGAAGCTTATTCCCCCCCTTTCCCATTTTCATGGCATCAAATTTTTTTTTTTTGCTTTCTCCTGAATCTACAGGAGGCTCGCCGGGATGCTCTGTCAATGCTGGTCATCCAGCCAAAGCTCTAATAACTCCATTCATCAAATTTAAAGTATGTAATTACAGTGAATGAGCACAGTAAACAGTATGGCGCACATGAATGAACTGAGCGATGCTTCTCCTTCTTCATCTTCTCAGTCTAATGCCTTGTGACATAGTAGCCATCATCACCAAACATTTTTGCACAAATATAGTATTTACGGTTATGTATTTGTAATTAAATATATCCAATTTCTTCAAATAACCAAATACATAAACAAATAAGCAAATAAAACAGTTAACTTGATATATATGTATGTCGCCTAACTGTAGTCACCATGGCAAAGCTGTAGCGTCCGCGACTCTGAGGCGGCAGGGCGAGGGTTCGCACCCTGCCATGGTCTGAGACTACCAAGGGGATCACTCAGGGAAACAATTACATTTGCCAAAACAAGTCCTTCACAAGAAGGCAACCGTCTTAGCCCTTGGTAGAAAAAGGAATCCGTGACCTACATCCGGCTAACAATGTCGTGTGACTATTCTTTCACCAACCTCAACAAACTTTTTCAAATAAAGATCGAATTTACGGCTATGTACTTGGTATTTTTTTAAATTACTTAAATCTAATTCCTTCAAATAACCAAAAACTGTACATAAACAAATACTGGAAATAAATAAAACCATTAACTTGATATATATGTGTACAGTAATGCCGTGTGACTAATCTTTCGCCAATCTCATCAAACTTTTCCAGCATAAAAATCGTATTTACGGCTTTGTATTTGGTATTTTTTTTAAAATATATTAAATCTAATTCTTTTAAAGAGCCTAATTAATATACCATTAACTTGATTCAAATGTATAGAGCAGCACTGTTACATATGTATTTATCTACCAGGCTCACAAGCTGTTCAGCGCTTGAAGTTTTTCTTTACCACACAAGCCAGGTAGGTTGAAAAATTGCTTTATTAATGATAAAGGCGGAACATCGTAACTCGGGGTGCACATAACCCGGGGACTCCCTGTTTCTATGCATTTTTTTTTTTTTTGGAAAAGGAGAAGGAAATGTAGAGGTGAAGCAAAGAAGGGATAGTGAAGGAAATATCATATTATAGAAGATATTAAGTAATGGAGTAAACTGAAGAAATTAATAGTGATAATGAATAAAATTTGTAATCAGTGAAAAAAAATAGAAAAAAAAACATTGGTTTCAGAGATTAATATTGGTATATTAAGAATGATAATAACTGTTATAATAGTGAGAATAGTAATAATGATCTAGATAATAATCATTATAAGCATAAGATAAAATAATAATGAGAGAAAACGAAAATAATGGTTATGACAGTATTATAATAATTTCTGAGATATATATTGTATTAAATTGTATGAGCAGGCCAAACCCAGAATGCTTATGTAACTACTAATATATATATATATATATATATATATATATATATATATATATATATATATATATATATATATATATATATATATATATATATATATATATATATATATATATATATATATATAACATAATTTACAATATTTACACATTTCTGACATTAAAAAAATAATATTTATAATAATATGGCAATAGTTTACACATTAAATATAAATATTCAATTAAAGCCATTAGAAAATGAACGTAACACTTTATTACAGTATTGAGCACTGGCAATGCTTATGATATTTGCAATACTGACTGACATTACCATCGAACAGTAATTAGACTGCATGCATGACTCATGAGTTCTTTTTTTAACGTCATTGTACATCCTAAATACAAGCTAGCTTAAGCTCATAATTAAATCATACCACTAATATTATTAATTAGACTTTTAGTATTATCAATCATATAAGTAGAAAAATAAAGCAAATTACGATTAAAAAGAGAATCTTTAACAATTTCAATATCTTTAAATTCAAGTAAACTCGTAATACGAAATCAAGCAAGCTCGTAATAAAAATCTAGCGTCATTGCAAGCATAGCGAACTGTGTAAGGGAGTTGCCATGCGATGAAGCGGTGAGGGTAAATCAGCTGTGGCTGTCGGGCTCACTGCAAAATGTCCTTGCCCGCCTACTTTGCTGGTGACACAAGCAGGGTAGTAAGGGGGAATGTGGCAATATATTATTATCAATGAGATGTGTGGAGTAATTGATGTATGTGTTGGATCATGGTGAAAGCGTGTGCTTTTGCTCGGCCACTCCCATTCAAGGAGAATGAGGCCGGTTTATAGATAGATAGATGTATGTCTTTTTTTCTCCTTCAAAACCAGGTTATTTGTCCTGTATATATAGTTCTATACACGAAACCGGAAGAGAAAGAATTCTCAGGAGCAGTTTAGACAAGCAGGTCCTATGAGCTGACCAAAACGTCGTGTCCTATAAATACTGGAAGAAGAAGAAGAAGATGCAGAAGGTATAAACAATCAAAAGAAAAAAGGCGCTAAGGAAGAGTGGTGTCACTGGTGTGTGAAGTAGCTAAATGTATACTATATCATGTCTCTAAGGCATTTTGATTATCTAAAGGTAATTATTTAGGTAATTTATAGTACTAAAGGTAACAGCAGACATAGTCAATTGAAACTAAGCAGTATTCTTGGTAAAATTTTGACAAAACCGTGTATTTAGGCGTTAATGTAAACACTTGCCATATGATCATGTCGATAATGCTTTTACATTTCGTTGGTTTACATTGTGGTAGATTTAGGGTCAGGCATCCACTCCTAGTGTGCCCCGCTAGACCATATTTCCCAAGTTTATGGGTAAAGATTCGTTTTATGCACCGTTTCTAGTTTTGAATTAAGCTGCTATTTTTCGGAATGGTATCGATGTAATTTGAACTAAACTGATTTTTGTTTTATCGTATTTTTTTTGTTAGGGTCAACATTGGCGGGCAGCGATGGGTACGTAACCTATTCTAACCTAACCTAACTCAACTTTCAAGGATTAAGTTGGTGTTTATACAGCATCGCAGTACATACGAGGAAGGTTTTGCGACATTAATTTCTCGGTAAGGGTATGGAAGGGGTGCATAAAATGAATCTTAGCCCCTCAAAATTTTTTCAGTAAGCGTAGCACCTATTAATTGAGGGATGGGTAAATTTTTGCAATTGGAACCGACCCAGATTGGAGGTGAAATTATATTTATCTTATTTTGTTATTTGTTTTGTTTGAATTTGACCAAGTAAACCATTGGAAAATAGTACCTCATGGAAGATTATGAAAAACTGGAAAAATGTCATAAACTACTATTTTTTTATGTTTGGCTAGGTTAGGTTAGCATACATTTTTCAGTGGTATTCAAGGTCGGATTCGTTCAAACTGGTCAAACACTATTGGAAAAAATATAATTTTGACCTCCAAATTGAAACAGGCTCAGTTGTAAAAGTTTATCGTGGGATGAACGAACCTAACCAAGCTTAATATTCAATGTAGTAGGTTGGCCCATGGCACCATTCGCCTATTGCAATACTGCAGCTGAAGTTCTCTTATTATCCCTTCACATCCAACAAGTGATAACACTCCCCATCTGTTTCTCTTTTCTTTATGTTTGTTCGTACCCAGGCCCAGTGATTTCAATTTTCTTTCCCATAAATTAAAGAAAAAAGTCATATATGTGGCATACTCTACCAGCACTCAGTATCCAGATTTTGAAACTGCACTGTTTTTATTTTTTTTTTAATAGTACTTTACATTTATGTCCATGCTAACAATTGTGGTTAGATTGTACTCAAAGTATTAAACTGTAGTAATTTAATTTTATTGTCATGTGTTTGTGTGCCTGTAAGAATGTCTAGAAATTAACAGGGTTAGGTAAAAATTTGCTGTCTTTTCTTCAAAATCACCTATTTAATGCTTAAGGGATATTATAATGAACATAGTCGGCAAACAGTGCAAGAGCTATTCAATTATTATGCTCTGATTTTTTTTAAGCTAACCACAGTGTGCTTGGATGAGTACAAAATTGTAGATAGACAGGCTATACTTTATAAGGCCGATACGTGGCCAATAAGAAGGCTTAGTGATGGAAACGAAGTGGTGGAGATTCAGATGTTGAGGTGGATGTGTGGAGTCACAAGAAGATATAAGATGAAAAATGATTACAATTACTGTGGTTTGGCCATGTAATGCAAAGAAAGGAAAACTATGTGTGTAGGAGGATTATGGATATAGAAGTGGAGGGAAAGTGAGGAAAAGGAAGACTGAAGTTCCGATGGATATATAATTTAGCAAATAATATGCGGGATAATGGACCAAGGGAACAGGATATAGGAGACAGGAAAGGGTGGAAAAAGCTAGCAAGAAGCAGCAACCCCATATAAAAATGACTTAAAACTTTAAATAAAGAAGTTTATTAGTCCTCCATGAATTTTTATATTGTATTTTTGTGATAATTTCTGGCCTCATATTATTTAAATATCAAAGCTGTAAAAGCAAATATTCTCTAGTTGACACGAATTACTATTTATTTTATGATGATGCTTTGTAAAATGTCTGAAAGATGTCATATATTACCTTAAGAGTTATAATATGGGGCTGTTTTCTGTATTATTTACATATTTCAATTACTTTTCGTATTGCAAAATGCCAAATCCTGCAAATGTAGAATGGCAACCAAAGCTGTAAGAAAGGAGCATAGGTACCTTGAGTTCATCATGCCCCTCCCATTCTTTTTACTTTTGTCAGTTCATATGTGCAAAGAAAAAAATAGTTTTATGAATTACCAGCATACCTTTCCCCCAAGCTCACCTATCTCTGTACATGCCTTTGAGGACATGCTGGGATTGCAAGGGTAGTATAATTTTTGCATGGTTATGAACATGGAAGGAATTTATTGTGTTCATTTTTTATCTGCAGACTACTGTTTATAAAGGGTATTAGATTAATTTTTGTTTTCAGAACTGTGTTTATAGCTGTGTGCAGTTAAGAAAATTTATATCAGGAATTTTATCGTTCTGCCACTAACTGCAGTATATAGTCACTGCAATTCTTTGTTTATCATTGACACTGGAAGCAATTCTCTTTGTAAAGGGGTTGGCTGCGTCAAAGCACACATTCACATGAAGCCAGTGTACTCTTATCAACTATCTTAGCTACTTGCTCTAAATTGAATAAGCAAAAGTATTATATCTTATTTCTTTGCAGCTAAAATGCTCTAAGTTTTTGGCAGCTGAAATCCGTCCCATACGATGCCTGGTAGACACACCAAATGGTACTGTTCGTACCACCAAGTGGATGACTTATGACCATTGGAAGGTGGGCAAAATTTTTTTTCCTTTTCTGTCTGCATAGCTGGTAAAGAGTAATTTAACCTTATACATTCAAGATTTTAGTTTTAATACTTGATGCACGATAAGTAGTAGTGAATTTTGGATTTTCTTTTTTTATTAGTTAATTCATTTCTGGCCTCCCTCTAACACCTATAGTAATCCTTATTCTCAAAGATGGCGTTCTCAGCTAAATGACTGGCCTCACATTCGCGAGGTCGACAGATCGGTTCCCGCTCAGGACTGAGAGTTTAAGCTGTTTACTCGGAAGGTTACTTGCTGTGGATGGGCACCACAGTGGGGGGGGGGGCTTGCCTCGGCTGACGTTCCGAGGAGCATCTCAGATGGATATCGGAACTGAAACACCGGCAAACTTTAACTTTAACTTTATTATTTTCTAGATATGACTCTTTTGGTAGGCTATTTGACACTGTAATTAGTTATATTATGTTGAAAGAAGTGCTCTTCTATTTCTT
The DNA here is from genome assembly GCA_037179515.1 of Halocaridina rubra. Taxonomy (NCBI): domain Eukaryota; kingdom Metazoa; phylum Arthropoda; class Malacostraca; order Decapoda; family Atyidae; genus Halocaridina; species Halocaridina rubra. The sequence continues at coordinate 2,758 of JAXCGZ010015912.1, read as the reverse complement.
TGTGTAATTTTCATCTGTGAATTTGACAGAAACGTGAGTTTACCTATATTTGCAGGAGTTACGTTTATTGTTGAATGAAATCGTGGACCAGTACGAAGAACAAAAGCAAAATCTACTTTTCCAGAGTGTTAAATGTAATGAATATAGACTTAAAAATGGGAATCTGATTAAGATTGGGTAAGTAAAGATTTTCAGATTGAAAGTCATACTTTACTTTGTCTGAATTCATTTTGTTAAGCAGCAGTGTCATGCTCATACATTCACTGTTCAGTTGTAGCTGCAAATTGATTTTGAATTTAGTCTATGAAGGAATATCTGTTGACTGAGTTGGCCAACCCTGTGCTCATTGAACTTTATATCCAAAATATAATATAATATTAAGTACTACAGGAGGGCCTCGAGTTACGACGTTTTACCGTTGTGACGCAGGCCCTTAAATTATTAATATATTATTAATGAATCAAGTTTTCAACCTACTTGGTTTGTGTGGTATATATAAACTTCACGTGCTGAACAGTTCGTGAGCGTGGCGGACGAATACACAGCTAGTAGCACTGTTGTATATGTATATATAAAGTTAATGACTTTATTTATATTTTGATTTATGTACAGTGTATTTGGTTATTTGAGGGAATTAGATTTAATGTATTTACAAAATTACCAAATACATAGCCATAAATACGATCTTTATGAGAAAGTTTGTTGAGCGTGGCGAAATAATGTTTTTATACGGCATTAGACTGAGAAAAAGCCTCTCAGTTCATTCTCATACACCATATTGTCTTCGTACTCATCCGCTCTTTCATTGGTTTCGCTCATCTTCGCTCGTTAGTTACCTGCACTATGCCTCCCAAGCATATTGGTAATTCTTCTGATTGCAGTACTTCAAAGAAAATTAAAGCCAACACCGTGGAAGTGAAAGTAGAAATAGTAAAATGCTCGGAAAAGGGAGAAACTGCTATGAACATTGGCCACTCACTGGGGTTAGCCCTTTCGACCTTTATCATTAAGGATAAAGATCACATCCTTACACATGTGAAAGGTTCTGCTCCTGTGATGTTCACTATGATTACTAAACAAATTTAATGGAAAGGTTATTAGTACTTTGGCTGGATGACCATCATTAACGGCATATCCTATTGAGCCTTCTGTTGATTCTGGAAAAAGCTAAAAGATTGTTCGATGCCATGAAAAGTGAAAAGGGGAAGAGAGTGAAAGTGAAGAGTTTGTGGCCAGTAGGGGTTGGTTTATGCATTTTAAGACTTGTGCTAATTTGCATAACATAAGGGTGCAAGATGAAGCTGCTAATGGTGATGAGAAAGCAGCAAAAGAGTTTCCCAGTGTGTTAGCAGGAATAAATAGGGAGAGGGGCTACCGTGCCAAACAAGTATTTAATGTCGATGAGTCTGGCTTGTTCTGGAAGCTTATGTCTATTGTATGTACATGCTAAGGAGGAGAAGACAGCACCAGGGCATAAAGTCAGCAAAGAGAGACTGACTGCTTTTGGGGGCTAATGCTGCTGGAGACTTCAAGCTGAAGCCCTTGTTGGTTTACTTGGCAGAAACTCCAAGGGCATTTGGAAGGGTCAACTGCCTGTCACCTTGAAGTCAATCAAGAAGGCTTAGATAGCCCGTAAGATATTTGAACACTGGTTCAGCAACTATTTTGTGCCAGAAATGGAGAGGTACTGTGCTTCAAAGGGTTTGCCCTTTAAGGTGTTGCTAGTGCTGGACAATGCCCCTGATCACCCTGTCCATTTGGATGACTTTCATCCTTATATCAAGGTGGTTTACCTTCCATCGAATACCACTTCCCTGTTATAATGGATCAGGGTGTCATTTCCTCTCAAGGCCTACTACTTCCGAAGGACAATCGCTCTGGCTCTCAGGGCAGCTGAAAAGAACAAGAACTTAACTCTCAAGGAGTTTTGGATTTCGCACAATATTCTTCATGCTGTGAAAATTATTGCTGATTCTTGGGAGGACATTAAACAGACGAACTTAAATGAAGCTTGGAAGAAACTGTGCCCCCAGTTTATGAATGACTTCCATGGCTTTGAGCAGACAATTGAGCTGTCGCCAAGAACGTTGTTACCCTGAGCTAGTTCATGATGGAGATGGGCCTGATGGTGTAACAGAGATGCTGGGATCTCATGGAGAGGAGATATCTGCTGAGGACCTCATTCAACTGGAGAAGCAGATGTTTGAAGAGGAGGAAGAAATACCAAGCCCAAGAGATTCACGAGCTGGAACTTGGAAGAAACTTTTGCCCTGCTAGTGGAAGGGTTGGCAAAGCTCGAGGCTCAAGACCCCAACACTGCCAGGTACCTTAAGGCCACCAGAGGTGTTACGGATTGCCTGCAATGTTACAAGGAAATATGGGAGGAGAAGATAAGGGCATCCCTCCAGACTCGCCTCAACCAGTTCTTTGTGAAGCTAGAACTCCCACCAACAGATCCTGTACCCTCTACCTCATGTGCCTCCATGGACTCACCTCCCCCAACATCTCCAGCATCTGCTGCAGGTTCTCTTGCCTCTACAGCTTTATCCTCCTTATAAGCCCATCTCCCCCGCCCTTGCAACGCCCCTTCCAGTGTGCAATTTGACCACACAAGTAAAGATCAGCAATACTGTATAGTGTATTTTTACTATTTTTGTCTTAGAACAAACAGGTAAAGGTAAGCAATACTGCATAGTGTATTTTTACTAATTTTATATCTTAGATTATGTTTCTATGTTTTAGATTGTATATATTTAGT
>JAXCGZ010015911.1:32500-39653 GCA_037179515.1 Halocaridina rubra | reverse complement strand
AACGCCCATCTCTAAATGTTAACATGTAAGTAAAAAGCTGTTATGCCTTTTTCTACTTTATTTATGTTTGTTCACTTCCGTTCTTTTATATACTTTATAGGAAAAGGACGGGAAATGGATATCAAGACGGATTGAGAAATAAATTTTCAATCTTTCTTTGAAGATAGCAAAGACATCAGTAAATGGGAAATTTTATTCTCTGAAGAATGATTTGATCATTTAATTAAAAAATAAATGTATTTGAGTCTCTCTCTCTCTCTCTCTCTCTCTCTCCTCTCTCTCTCTCTCTCTCTCTCTCTCTCTCTCTCTCTCTCTCTCTCTCTCTCTCTCTCTCTCTCTCTCTCTCTATCTATATATATATATATATATATATATATATATATATAGATAGATAGATAGATAGATAGATAGATAGATAGATAGATAGATAGATAGATAGATAGATAGATAGATAGATAGATAGATAGATAGATAGATAGATAGATAGATAGATAGATAGATAGATAGATAGATAGATAGATAGATAGATAGATAGATAGATAGAGAGAGAGAGAGAGAGAGAGAGAGAGAGAGAGAGAGAGAGAGAGAGAGAGAGAGAGAGAGAGAGAGAGAGAGAGAGAGAGAGAGAGAGAGAGAGAGAGAGAGATATATATATATATATATATATATATATATATATATATATATATATATATATATATATATATATATATATATATATTATATATATATATATATATATATTTTTTTTTTTTTATTTATTTATTTATTTTTTTTTACAACTGCTACTACCGTGCTAGTTGTGGTCGTTGTTTAAGTTGCATTACCTAGGTTGGGGGTATATTCGAAATGTGGGTTCAGTGATCTGGCAAATCTTGAAACGTAATAGCCCTTCCAGGGACCGTCTCAGAGATGAGGGAGAGTATAGGAGGATGCAAAAGTATAAGCTAAAAAATTAAGTTTTCCTCGTATTGTGGTTACAATAACTATCTATGAGATGATAATGAGAGTTGGCTAGGTGTGATTCGCAGGATGAAACCTTTTAGCCCCATCAAAGGCCGGTTCTAAAGCGGGAAGGGTGTAGTAGAATAGAAAAACAAGTAAGTTTGAATAGTAAGTTTATGATCTAGCAAAATGGGGGAAAATAATTTTCTATTTTTTTTTATTGTATAACTTAATTTTTATCTGTTTAATAATGTTTCAATTGACTCTATATTGCGCTATCTAAACCCCACCAAATAGAAGTAATAAAATGCATAGAAAAAAGAGATCTGTGTCTATCATATGCATTGGAAAGCTAAATACCAATATTTGAACTTTAAAGTTAGAAAATGTGAATATGATAATCTCATTTTTGTGGAATAAAAATTAACTCGAGTTTGGTTGTTTGAATGGGAGTCTCTGTATTTGAGGAAATCAATAACAAACGCCATGATGATGATGATGATGATGATGATGATGATGATGATGATGATGATGATGATGATGATGATGATGATGATGATGATGATGATGATGATGATGATGATGATGATGATGATGATGATGATGATGATGATGATGATGATGATGATGATGATGATGTATTGTTATTGTTATTGTTATCGTTATCGTTATCGTTATCGTTATCGTTATCGTTATCGTTATCGTTATCGTTATCGTTATCGCTATCGTTATTATTATTATTATTATTATTATTATTATTATTATTATTATTATTATTATTATTATTATTATTATTATTATTATTATTATTATTATTATTATTATTATTATTATTATTTTTGTTATTATTTCCATTATTGTTTATTATATTATTATTAATATTTTAGCTATGACAAACGTCTGCGACTCTGAGGCGGCAGGTTGAGGGTTCGCGCCCCGTCACGGACTGAGGTTAGTAAGGGCATACACTCAGGGTAACGATTACATCTGCCAAAACAAGTCCTTCGTAAGAAGGCAACCGTCCTAGCCCTTAGTAGAAAAGGGAGTTCTTGACGTAAAACCGAATCGAAACGATGTATACCCTTGTATACATCCTGACTCTTGGAAAATAGCACATGTAATACCTCTGCATAAAAAGGGGGACAGAGAAGATGTGACAAACTATCGTCCCATTTCCCTCCTACCCATTTTCTCTAAAATATTAGAAAAAAATGTTGCATGCCAACTAATGTCATATTTAGAATCAAATAGAATAATAAGTATTAACCAGCATGGTTTCAGACCGAAACTTTCGACGGAAACTGCACTGCTTAAAGTTACGAATAGTATATGTAATAATATAGATATGAAAAAAAATATCTCTTCTCGTATTATTAGACTTATCAAAAGCCTTCGACAGTGTAAACCATGAAATTCTTTTAAGTAAATGTATTAACTTAAATATTGATCCAAGCTGGTTTAGCGAGTATCTATCTAATCGTAAACAGTCCATACGTCTTAACAACATTATCTCTGTGCCAAAAAATGTATCATTTGGTGTTCCACAGGGATCAGTACTTGGTCCTATCCTCTTCTCCATTTACGTAAATGATCTATCTTCTTTCATTTCTGACTGTCTAGTCGTACAATATGCAGATGACACTCAACTACTCCTTAGTGGTGATATTAATAATCTCCCAGAGCTAACTTTAAGAGCAGAAAACACTCTGTCAAAAATTAAAACCTATTTCCAAGAAATTGGGCTGTTAATTAACGAAAGTAAAACACAGTGCATATTTATTGGTTCAAGGTTCCACATAGCACAAATTCCAGAAAACACAACAATTAATTTTTGCGACAATATTATCACACCTAGCAAAACAGTCAAAAACCTAGGAATTCACTTTGATAACCACATGTTGTTTGATTCCCACATAGATAAAGTATGCAAAAAGGTTACAGGAACATTAATGTACTTATCACGTATAAAAGACAATTTTGAGACTACCACTCGAATAACTGTTGTTGAATCTCTAGCCCTAAGTCACATTAATTACTGCACAACTGTTTGGGGAGCTACCACTAAGACTCAGATAAACAGAATACAGAAGCTTATTAATTTTGCAGCTCGAGTTGCCCTGGGAGGAATAAGAAAATATGACCACATCACACCAGCTCTCAATAAACTTGGGTGGCTGCGGGCAGAAAATAAGGTCGCTTATGCTATTTATGTTTTTGTATTAAAAATTTTGGACCATCATTATCCTAGCTGGCTATTTGATTTAAAAACAGTCATGGATATAAGGGGAACCAACACAAGACAGAGCAGTGAGCTCTTTATTCACAGAACAAACACAGAAGCAGGTTCAAAGATGATCACTATCAAAGGGCCAACACTCTGGAATAATATTCCAGAGCATCTTAAAAATGCATCCTCTTTCACAGCTTTCAAAGGCAAACTATATAGTTTTCTTTTGGACAAATAGTTGCTGCTCATCAAGAACTAATTATTCTCATTGTAAGGAAACAAATATGGAAATGATGCCGATAATAACGATCCTGTATCTAGTGGCATACTTACTACTTTATTATTAACATTATTGTAACATTTTTATTACAGCATTATTATTTTCTATGAAAGCTACATTTAATTTAACTGTATGTCTAACCCTCTTATTTGTTAGTTTAATTACATGTCTACTTATAAGTTACTATTAATGTTGAATAACCATTGTACAAAATGGAAATAAATGTTTTTGATTTTTGTTTTTGTTTTTTGTTCATCTTCTTGGTTATATACGTGTTTATTTGTTATTTATTTATAAATTTATTTATTTAAGCTGTTATTTGATTGGTTGGAAGAGCTTGAAAAGAGTTCTATAAAAATTTGATGAGAGATAATAGTTGACCGCATCAACCTTTCATAATGGCCTTTATCCAACACAGAGAACATTTTGATCGATAAAAAAGGTAAGATCTTACTTTACCTGCCTCGGTCGCTCTGCTCTCTAGAGGGAGAGGTAAATGTCGGTTTACTTGCCTAAAACAGCATTTTCAATGAACTAATAATTTGGAATATTTCTCTCCCGTGTACTTTATCATACCCCCATTTACTCTCTCTCTCTCTCTCTCTCTCTCTCTCTCTCTCTCTCTCTCTCTCTCTCTCTCTCTCTCTCTCTCTCTCTCTCTCTCTCTCTCTCTTTCTTTCTTTCCTTCTTTCTTTCTTTTGAGAGAGATAGAGAGATAGATAGATAGATAGATAGATAGATAGATAGATAGATAGATAGATAGATAGAGAGAGAGAGAGAGAGAGAGAGAGAGAGAGAGAGAGAGAGAGAGAGAGAGAGAGAGAGAGAGAGAGAGAGAGAGAGAGAGAGAGAGTATGTAGTTGATGATGTCGCGGTTAGCGGTTCATTCATTAATCATCCTAAAATTGTGGATGGGACGAAATTGTGGATGGGATGAAATTCTGGAAGGGTTCGAAATTGTAAATGGAGTGAAAGGGCATATGAATATGTAGGTTTCAGCAGATATGTTTGATTAAACATTTATCTTCCTGATATCGAGCAGTTATTGTGTGTGTGTGTGTGTGTGTATATATATATATATATATATATATATATATATATATATATATATATATATATATATATATATATATATATATACTATATATATATGAATCATTTTTTTACCCCGACCGGGACTCGAACCTAGGACTTATGATTACTAAGTCAAGGCGCTACCACTACACCACAGAAGGTTTAAAAGGAATCCAACCTTATAGCTTATGTCTGCTATACTTAGGAATGAACACATTCTAACTGAATGCCACTATGTTCATATTACAGATTCCCCAACCTCACTCGTGGCTTCATTTTAGCATTTAATTCAATTCCCAATCTCATTCGGGCCATGAAATAACCAAATAAGCACATTACATATGTGAAAACATGAATCATTTTTTTTACCCCGACCGGGACTCGAACCTAGGACTTATGATTACTAAGTCAAGGCGCTACCACTACACCACAGAAGGTTTAAAAGGAATCCAACCTTATGGCTTATATCTGCTATACTTAGGAATGAACGCATTCTAACTGAATGCCACTATGTTCATATTGAAGTGGTAGCGCCTTGACTTAGTAATCATAAGTCCTAGGTTCGAGTCCCGGTCGGGGTAAAAAAAATGATTCATGTTTTCACATATGTAATGTGCTTATTTGGTTATTTCATGGCCCGAATGAGATTGGGAATTGAATTAAATGCTAAAATGAAGCCACGAGTGAGGTTGGGGAATCTGTAATATGAACATAGTGACAGTCAGTTAGAATGCGTTCATTCCTAAGTATAGCAGATATAAGCTATAAGGTTGGATTCCTTTTAAACCTTCTGTGGTGTAGTGGTAGCGCCTTGACTTAGTAATCATAAGTCCTAGGTTCGAGTCCCGGTCGGGGTAAAAAAATGATTCATGTTTTCACATATGTGATGTGCTTATTTGGTTATTTCATGGCCCGAATGAGATTGGGAATTGAATTAAATGCTAAAATGAAGCCACGAGTGAGGTTGGGGAATCTGTAATATGAACATAGCGGCATTCAGTTAGAATGCGTTCATTCCTAAGTATAGCAGATATAAGCTATAAGGTTGGATTCCTTTTAAACCTTCTGTGGTGTAGTGGTAGCGCCTTGACTTCGAAATCATAAGTCCTAGGTTCGAGTCCCGGTCGGGGTAAAAAAAAAAAATAAAAAAAAAAAATCATGTTTTCACATATGTAATGTGCTTATTTGGTTATATATATATATATATATATATATATATATATATATATATATATATATATATATATATATATATATATATATATATATATATATATATGAATAATATTTACTCCGACCGGAACTTGAACTAAGGACACACAATAACTGTGCCAAGGTTCAAGTCCCGGTCGAGGTAATTATTATTCATGTTTCCACATATGGTAATGTGCTTATTTGATATATATATATGTGTGTGTGTGTGTGTGTGTGTGTGTGTGTGTGTGTGTGTGTGTGTGTGTGTGTGTGTGCGTGCGTGCGTGCGTGCGTGCGTGCGTGCGTGCGTGCGTGCGTGCGTGCGTGCGTGCGTGCGTGCGTGCGTGCGTGCGTGCGTGCGTGCGTGTGTGTGTGTGTGTGTGTGTGTGTGTGTGTTTTTGTGTGTGTGTTTTTGTGTGTGTGTGTGTGTGTGTGTGTGTGTGTGTGTGTGTGTGTGTGTGTGTGTGTGATTACCTAATTTTGATTACCTAATTGTGTTTACGGGAAAAAGCCCAAAGCTCGTATCTTCCCGTCTCCTGATCGGTTCCATTTTATACTTAGTCATACTTATCATACCTGTCCTTAAAACTATGGATTGAGATAGCATTAACTACCTCCTCGCTTAGCGAATTCCAATTATCAACTACTCTTACACTGAAAAAGTATTTCCTTACATCCTGCGAAGAAATTTTCTTACGAAGCTTCAAACTATGACCTCTAGTTCTAGAGCCAGCCAAATCAAAATATCGATCCCTATCCACTCTATCATAACCATGAAGGAATTTAAAGACTGTCACCATATCCCCCCTCACTCTCTCTAGCTTCGAGTGATGGTAAGTCTAATTCCCTCAGCCTCTCATCATAACTGAGATTGCGCATTTCTGGCACCAGTTTCGTGGCATGTCTTTGAACTTTTTCAAGCTTAGCTATGTGCTTTTTCAAGTGTGATTACCTAATTGTGATTACCTAATTGTGTTTACGGGAAAGAGCCCAAAGCTCGTATCTTCCCGTCTCCTGATCGGTTCCATTTTTAGACTTAGTGATACTTATCATACCTGTCCTTAAAACTATGGATTGAGGTAGCATTAACTACCTCCTCGCTTAGCGAATTCCAATTATCAACTACTCTTACACTGAAAAAGTATTTCCTTACATCCTGCAAACAAGTTTTCTTCCGAAGCTTCAAACTATGACCTCTAGTTCTAGAGCCAGCCATATCGAAATATCGATCCCTATCCACTCTATCATAACCATGAAGGAATTTAAAGACTGTCACCATATCCCCCCTTACTCTTCTAGCTTCGAGTGATGGCAAGTCTAATTCCCTCAGCCTCTCATCATAACCGAGATTGCGTATTTCTGGCACCAGTTTCGTGGCATGTCTTTGAACTTTTTCAAGCTTAGCTATGTGCTTTTTCAAGTGCGGATTCCAA
>JAXCGZ010015911.1:0-20000 GCA_037179515.1 Halocaridina rubra | reverse complement strand
TATCATATTACTCTTATATGTCCTCATGCTCCATGTAGTCTTTCTGTCTCCTGATGTCCATGGACTCACTATCACCTGATATACATGAGACATCTTTATCCACTCTCACTCCCCAGAAGTTCTACAGGATTTCCATTTCTCAACTTATGTTTCAACTTCTTCATGTGACCGCATTATTCCCCAGAAAAGAGAAAACAATGTTCTCCTCTTAATTTTGAGGTGACAGCATTATCCCTATGAGTACAAAGTGCATTTACTTTATGACAGCTTGTTCACTCTTTAGTTCAAGAATACCTGGTTCGACCGGAGAATCGCCTAACTGTTCTCAACTGGTTTCTCAATAACATAGCTGGTATCTCAATCCCTGTTCCTAAGACAGTCTACATTACCATTATTCAATCGGTCGTTGATCGCCTCTCCCCTGCTTTAATTCAGTTTCCCAAAAGTTCCCTGGTGCCTCTTGACAAATTTCAGAATAGATTGATGAGACTTATCTTGATATGTTCCATATCCACCGTGATAAACAATATGCAGAGTGTATTCAACCTTGCCACTGCTAATTGAAAATATCTATTCAGATGTCTCCTAATGTACCATCAAGTGCCTCCATTTTCCTCCTCTTTCCCCCATTACTCATATATCACAAGGTATGCTCTTCAACCTCATCCAATCATGCTTCAAATACAGCTTGGTGGTCGCACTCTCATGAATACTTTTTGTGCATGCTTCAACGACATGATATCACTGTTCCTGCAGCAGAGAAATCCCCTGTAACTCCCGCTTGAATAACTCCCACTTGAATGACTCCAGACTCAGCAGTCTTCTTTGCTCCCCCCCTCCAAGGCAGACCCTTCCCACACTACAGCAACAGCTCTAGATACAATAGCAGCAGTTTCTTCCACAGTCCCCACTCTGCACCACTTTCACATGGATAGATACGTGTAGCAGGATGGTACTGTTGGAAGTGAAATCTTCTCATCTGACATGGAACCACTGGAGGGGGCTGGCTGGTTTGGATGCAGGCTGCCAGACCATTCCATCTCCACACTACGTGAACTGTCTTGTTTCTTGGATGCAATGAGGTTCCTCTGCCACAAAGAACTCAAGAGAGTTGTTATATATATATATATATATATATATATATATATATATATATATATATATATATATATATATATATATATATATATATATATATATATATATATATATATATATATATATATATATATGACCCACAGTCTCTCCTTCATACTGTAACGTCAACATAATTGCCATCAGATCGAACACTGAATAGTATATTCACTTACCCTGGCTCATGAGCATTCTTTAATCATCAAGTTTTTGTGGATTCCTTCACATGTATCAGTAGCATATTGTGGAACAATGGACTGCTAAGCCAGAGCTTCCTACTCATAACACTGGTTCTACACCCGTCCTCCTACTCTACAAATTCCGGTCCGTGTAGTTCCCTCCTTTCTACGACTTGTGTGCAGGACAGCCAGAGAGCGGCCAGTGTCACCAAACAACACTACGACTCCTTTAGTTTCCAGCGTTTCTAGTACCTCTCACTAGGATTGAGGTTCTACAGTCAAAATTTGGTGTTGGTTCCTGCTATAGACCACTGTGTCACGTTGCAAGATTAGGAAAAGGGCCTCGTTACTCATATTGCCCATTTTGTCTCTCGACCAATTCTAATAACTGTCAATGCTACTACCTAGACTATCCCGCAGTGATAAACTACTGCGCAGACAACCTCTTACTGCTGTATGCCAACACTTTATAATACATAACAGTTTCTGACCCCTCCCTCGCAGTTTGTTGGATGTTAATATTCCTACAACTCTCCTTACACAAAGTGTCCTGAGTGGTATATATAATGGTACCAACATAATTAGGTCCTTATTTCCTTGTCCAAGAGATTTATTGATATATTAGAGTTTTATAGTAAAGTTTTCTCGTTTTAAAAATTCTAGTTGTAAATAATATGATAGTGTGTACTGTATAATTTGCATAGATTATGTACCTGACTGATGCTGTAGAGTGCAAAATATTAATCAATGGACAAAATGCTCATCTTATATATTAATAGTATGTATGTATGTATGTATGTATGTATGTATGTATGTATGTATGTATGTATGTGTGTATGTATATGTGTGTGTGTGTGTGATTACCTAATTGTGATTACCTAATTGTGTTTACGGGAAAGAGCCCAAAGCTCGTATCTTCCCGTCTCCTGATCGGTTCCATTTTAGACTTAGTGATACTTATCGTACCTGTCCTTAAAACTATGGATTGAGATAGCATTAACTACCTCCTCGCTTAGCGAATTCCAATTATCAACTACTCTTACACTGAAAAAGTATTTCCTTACATCCTGCAAAGAAGTTTTCTTACGAAGCTTCAAACTATGACCTCTAGTTCTAGAGCCAGCCATATCGAAATATCGATCCCTATCCACTCTATCATAACCATGAAGGAATTTAAAGACTGTCACCATATCCCCCCTTACTCTTCTAGCTTCGAGTGATGGCAAGTCTAATTCCCTCAGCCTCTCATCATAACCGAGATTGCGTATTTCTGGCACCAGTTTCGTGGCATGTCTTTGAACTTTTTCAAGCTTATCTATGTGCTTTTTCAAGTGCGGATTCCAAAAGGGGGCTGCATATTCGAGTTTTGGCCTCACATAGATTACATAAATATTTCTGAACATTTCCTTGTCCATGTGCCTGAAGGCTACCCTTACATTTGATAAGAATGCATATGCTGCCCTTACTACGCCATTTATATGTATTTCTGGAGACAAATCTGCCAGTATGTTTACTCCTAGATCTCTCTCATTTTCTGTCTCTTGAAGTTGTACTCCAGCCACCGAGTAGTCAAGCTTAGGCCTTCTTGCACTTGTACCCATTCTCATTACCTTACATTTTGAGGTATTGAATTTCATTAGCCACTTTTCTGACCACTCATGCAGATTATTTAGATCCTCCTGAAGTTCTCTACCATTGTTCTCGTTTTTTACTTTCTTCACAATCTTTGCATCATCTGCAAGCATATTCATGAATGAATTTACAGACTCTGGTAGGTCATTTACATATACAAGGAACAAAATTGGCCCTAAAACTGAACCCTGTGGAACTCCACTACTAACTCTTCTCCATTCAGACACTGAGTGTCTTACTCTAACCCTCTGTTCCCTTCCTTCTAAGTAAGTTTTTATCCATTCCAAAACATTTCCACCTATTCTAGCCATTGCTTGCAGCTTCCTAATAAGTCTCCCATGTGGAACAGTGTCAAACGCTTTCTGGAAGTCTAGGAATATGCAATCTGCCCAGCCCTCTCTTTCCTGTAAGATTTGGCTTACCTCATCATAAAATTCTAATAAGTTTGTTACTGTTGATCTACCTTCTCTGAAGCCATGTTGCCTCACTGACAAAAAGTTGAAGGATTCCAAGTGAAGAGAGATATGTTTCCTTAGTAGTTTCTCCATAACTTTGCAAACTATGCTGGTCAAGGAAACTGGTCTATAGTTCAGAGCCGTATCCCTCCTTCCCTTTTTGAAGATAGGTATCACATTTGCTTGTTTCCAGCATCTTGGAATCTCCCCCGACTCCAGTGACTCCTTAAATATGATACTTAGTGCCACTGATATTGTGTTTGCGCATTTTTTAAGCACATGAGGGGATATGTCATCAGGACCTGTAGCTTTATGAATATCTAAATCCATCAGCGCTTTGCATATCTCTGTGGCTGTAAGGTTGATGTTCTCTAATACCGGCCCTTGAGCTTCTATCACTGCAATCTGAGGGGGTGGGGTATTTTATACTGTAAATACTGACTGAAACTCCTTGTTCAATTCTTTGCAGATCTCTTCGTCCGTCTCAGTGATGCTTCCATCCGCTCTCTTTAGCCTTAAAACCTGTTCTTTTACCTTCAGTTTTCCTCTGATAAAGCTGTGGAAAAGCTTGGGATTTTCTTTAGCCTTCCTGGTGATGTCCCTCTCATAATCTCTCTCTGCCTCTCTCCTTTTACTTAGGTAGTCATTTCTTGCTCTTTTGTATGTTTGCCAGGCATTTATGATTTTTCTCCTCCTATACCTTTTCCAGCATTTGTCTCTCCACTCCTTAGCTCTTTTACACCCATTATCGAACCATTTCTCTCTGGCATGAATTACACCTACTTTGGTGGCAGGTATGCAGCAATCTACTATCTTCCCATATTTCTCACAAAAGATGTCATACATTTCTTGTACAGATTTGTTGTAAAATAAGGTTCTCCAGTCAATAACTGCAAAAAGCTCATTCATTTTGATGTAATCTCCTTTCCGATAGTTCCTCCTCATGTCCTCAGTGCCTCTACTCTCAGGAAGAATATCTTCAATGATATACTCCATCAACAACACACAGTGGTCACTCTTTCCAATTGGTGGTTCATACTCAATATTTTCAATATCCAACACATTATCTGTGAACACTAGATCAAGTAGTGATGGCTCATCCCCACCCCTGGCTCTTGTTGGTTCCATTACATGTTGGTGTAGGAAATTCCCTTGTACGCAATCTAGGAATCTTGCCCCGAATGAGTCCTCCCATAACCCAAATCCTACATTTTTTCTCCCGTGCCATGTTAACAACTGAGTTTATGACTTCAATAGTACCTATATGACTTTCCTCATAAATTTCAAGCCTATTTTGGTTCCTTGGTGGGTTGTATACAACAGTTATTATAATGCTCTCTGACCCAGTATTTATGCGAGCAACAAGAAATTCCCTGAACTCACTTTCTATAGCCAAGTTTATTTCTTCAACTTGAATCCTCTCACTTATGAGCAGTGCTATCCCTCCACCAGTCCTCTCAGATCTTTCAACCCTTAGTATTCTGAAGCCCTTAGGAAAAACTGTGACACTGTTTATGTCCTCACTCAACTTAGTCTCTGTAATTGCTACTATATCTGCCTTACTGTTGTGAATCCTATCTTTTAATTCTACTGCCTTACCAGCTAATCCATCAGCATTTGTGTATAACAATCTTAATGAGGCCCCATCCCCTGATCTTCTGTCATTATCTTCTTTATCTCTCCTTTGTCTGGAAGTATTCTGTAACGAAAATTTTTCTTCTCTTCTTCATTTCTTTCATCATTTAACCTTCTTGCCTCTTGCAACAAGTTTTTGATCTTTCCCATCTCTTCCTATGTTCTGTATCGTCTAATGAACACTTCTTTGCATTCTTGAAGGTCTTTTAGACTTTTTTTTCTCAACAATATTTCCCTACATGTTTCCCCTCTCTCAAAGGTTACTTTTGTTGGTCTCGGCTTTCCTTCCCTCGAATATTTACCTAGTTGGTGTATGTTTACAATATCCTCAGGACCACATACTACTCCAAGCTTTCTTATCAGGTCTACAACGCTAGCTTTATTTTCTTCAAGTCTCCCCTGCCATGTTGGCTCCTGGGATTCACTTATGCCTGAGATTACCACTGTCTTCTCCTTATCAAGTGCCTGTCTGATGAGTGGGTTTGCCCTTTCCATCACAACGTCTTTCATTTTTTCGATTACTGTCTCTTTATAGTCAACTGTTTGTATGTTTTCCAGTGCCACCACCTTTACAGTCTCTTTTACTGCCACATTCCCCTTTAGTGCTTCAGCAAAGGACGTTTTCATGGCATCATTTTCCATATTCAGCTCCTGGAACTCTTTTCTGAACTGTTCAATGTTTTCCTTAATCTGAACATTCCAAGCAGCAATCTCGTCTCTCTCAGAAGAGAGCAGTGAACTAACATCTAATTCCTTTAGGTTGTCATTCAGCTGTTTGTTTTTATCTTCTTGTTTAGAAATTCTAGATTCTAGTTGACTCTTTTCCCCTTCCAGCTTCTTTATTCTTTTTTCTAGTTCCTTTCTCTCCTGCCCTTGTGCTTTATTTGCCTCCTCCAAAGATCTTATTTGTTCTCTGAGTGTTTCATTCTCTTTCATTTCTCCATCCATATTCCGAATTTTATCATCAAGGCTTATAACCATTTCCTCTAACTTCTTGATTCTCTGTTTAAGTCCCCTGATGACTACCCCTTCTCCCGACATTTTTATGTTCTCCCTCTCACAGAATATAGAAAGAAGACGAGAAAGAGGAAAAAAAAGAAAAGAGAAAAACTTCTAATTTAGCTTCACACAGAATTTTTTATATCTCCATATAAGTGCTATTTAGTGACTCAGTTTGTCTCCTTTCTGGTAACACACATCTTAACTTAAAAACTTGACCATGGTAATTTAAGTATAAAAAGAAAAAGAAAAACAAAAGTCAAACCTGAAGGAAAATTCGAATTTGTGTTTGAGGTGGCACCCACCTGTTTCTGTTATATATTCTTCCTAACTGATAAACTGACTTGCTAACCAAGATATGTTATCACGGGATTAGACTTTACATTTAACTCAATATATATACAAAATAACAAAATAGTAAAAGAGAAAGCTAAAAGAAAAGCAAAAAAAATGAAGAAAATAAGACTGCTGTACTACTTGGCAACTTAACTCAGTACTGTTGACAGGTGGGTATTTGGTAATTTTTTTTTCTTTTATTATTCAATTATTTCGTGTATCAAACTAACTAACTAGTTAATATAAATGGGAAGGATACTGATTTTAACAATATATAGAACCACAGGATCAGGTAAACGGCTTAAGAGCTTTCCCCAGTTTACACAAAAAGTTAGGTAATGTGTGATTACCTAATTGTGATTACCTAATTGTGTTTACGGGAAAGAGCCCAAAGCTCGTATCTTCCCGTCTCCTGATCGGTTCCATTTTAGACTTAGTGATACTTATCGTACCTGTCCTTAAAACTATGGATTGAGATAGCATTAACTACCTCCTCGCTTAGCGAATTCCAATTATCAACTACTCTTACACTGAAAAAGTATTTCCTTACATCCTGCAAAGAAGTTTTCTTACCAAGCTTCAAACTATGACCTCTAGTTCTAGAGCCAGCCATATCGAAATATCGATCCCTATCCACTCTATCATAACCATGAAGGAATTTAAAGACTGTCACCATATCCCCCCTTACTCTTCTAGCTTCGAGTGATGGCAAGTCTAATTCCCTCAGCCTCTCATCATAACTGAGATTGCGTATTTCTGGCACCAGTTTCGTGGCATGTCTTTGAACTTTTTCAAGCTTAGCTATGTACTTTTTCAAGTGCGGATTCCAAAAGGGGGCTGCATATTCGAGTTTTGGCCTCACATAGGTTACATAAATATTTCTGAATATTTCCTTGTCCATGTGCCTGAAGGCTACCCTTACATTTGATAAGAATGCATATGCTGCCCTTACTACGCCATTTATATGTATTTCTGGAGACAAATCTGCCAGTATGTTTACTCCAAGATCTCTCTCATTTTCTGTCTCTTGAAGTTGTACTCCAGCCACCGAGTAGTCAAGCTTGGGCCTTCTTGCACTTGTACCCATTCTCATTACCTTACATTTTGAGGTATTGAATTTCATTAGCCACTTTTCTGACCACTCATGCAGATTATTTAGATCCTCCTGAAGTTCTCTACCATTGTTCTCGTTTTTTACTTTCTTCACAATCTTTGCATCATCTGCAAACATATTCATGAATGAATTTACACACTCTGGTAGGTCATTTACATATACAAGGAACAAAAGTGGCCCTAAAACTGAACCCTGTGGAACTCCACTACTAACTCTTCTCCATTCAGACACTGAGTGTCTTACTCTAACCCTCTGTTCCCTTCCTTCTAAGTAAGTTTTTATCCATTCCAAGACATTTCCACCTATTCTAGCCATTGATTGCAGCTTCCTAATAAGTCTCCCATGTGGAACAGTGTCAAACGCTTTCTGGAAGTCTAGGAATATGCAATCTGCCCAGCCCTCTCTTTCCTGTAAGATTTGGCTTACCTCATCATAAAATTCTAATAAGTTTGTTACTGTTGATCTACCTTCTCTGAAGCCATGTTGCCTCACTGACAAAAAGTTGAAGGATTCCAAGTGAAGAGAGATATGTTTCCTTAGTAGTTTCTCCATAACTTTGCAAACTATGCTGGTCAAGGAAACTGGTCTATAGTTCAGAGCCGTATCCCTCCTTCCCTTTTTGAAGATAGGTATCACATTTGCTTGTTTCCAGCATCTTGGAATCTCCCCCGACTCCAGTGACTCCTTAAATATGATACTTAGTGCCACTGATATTGTGTTTGCGCATTTTTTAAGCACATGAGGGGATATGTCATCAGGACCTGTAGCTTTATGAACATCTAAATCCATCAGCGCTTTGCATACCTCTGTGGCTGTAAGGTTGATGTTCTCTAATACCGGCCCTTGAGCTTCTATCACTGCAATCTGAGGGGGTGGGGTATTTTCTACTGTAAATACTGACTGAAACTCCTTGTTCAATTCTTTGCAGATCTCTTCGTCCGTCTCAGTGATGCTTCCATCCGCTCTCTTTAGCCTTAAAACCTGTTCTTTTACCTTCAGTTTTCCTCTGATAAAGCTGTGGAAAAGCTTGGGATTTTCTTTAGCCTTCCTGGTGATGTCCCTCTCATAATCTCACTCTGCCTCTCTCCTTTTACTTAGGTAGTCATTTCTTGCTCTTTTGTAGGTTTGCCAGGCATTTATGTTTTTTCTCCTCCTATACCTTTTCCAGCATTTGTCTCTCCACTCCTTAGCTCTTTTACACCCATTATCGAACCATTTCTCTCTGGCATGAATTACACCTACTTTGGTGACAGGTATGCAGCAATCTACTATCTTCCCATATTTCTCACAAAAGATGTCATACATTTCTTGTACAGATTTGTTGTAAAATAAGGTTCTCCAGTCAATAACTGCAAAAAGCTCATTCATTTTGATGTAATCTCCTTTCCGATAGTTCCTCCTCATGTCCTCAGTGCCTCTACTCTCAGGAAGAATATCTTCAATGATATACTCCATCAACAACACACAGTGGTCACTCTTTCCAATTGGTGGTTCATACTCAATATTTTCAATATCCAACACATTATCTGTGAACACTAGATCAAGTAGTGATGGCTCATCCCCACCCCTGGCTCTTGTTGGTTCCATTACATGTTGGTGTAGGAAATTCCCTTGTACGCAATCTAGGAATCTTGCCCCAAATGAGTCCTCACCACTGTGTGGGTCAAGATTTATCCAATCTATCTCTTTATGATTAAAGTCTCCCATAATCAAAATCCTACATTTTTTCTCCCGTGCCATGTTAACAACTGAGTTTATGACTTCAATAGTACCTATATGACTTTCCTCATAAATTTCAAGCCTATTTTGGTTCCTTGGTGGGTTGTATACAACAGTTATTATAATGCTCTCTGACCCAGTATTTATGCGAGCAACAAGAAATTCCCTGAACTCACTTTCTATAGCCAAGTTTATTTCTTCAACTTGAATCCTCTCACTTATGAGCAGTGCTATCCCTCCACCAGTCCTCTCACATCTTTCAACGATTAGTATTCTGAAGCCCTTAGGAAAAACTGTGACACTGTTTATGTCCTCACTCAACTTAGTCTCTGTAATTGCTACTATATCTGCCTTACTGTTGTGAATCCTATCTTTTAATTCTACTGCCTTACCAGCTAATCCATCAGCATTTGTGTATAACAATCTTAATGAGGCCCCATCCCCTGATCTTCTGTCATTATCTTCTTTATCTCCCCTTTGTCTGGAAATATTCTGTGTGTGTGTGTGTGTGTGTGTGTGTGTGTGTGTGTGTGTGTGTGTGTGTGTGTGTGATTACCTAATTGTGATTACCTAATTGTGTTTACGGGAAAGAGCACAAAGCTCGTATCTTCCCGTCTCCTGATCGGTTCCATTTTTAGACTTAGTGTGTGTGTGTGTGTGTGTGTGTGTGTGTGTGTGTGTGTGTGTGTGTGTGTGTGTGTGTGTGTGTGTGTGTGTGTGCGCGCGCGCGCATTTGCGCGTGCGTGCGTGCGTGCGTGTCTGTGTGTATGTCTGTATGTATGTATGTATGAAAGTTCGTGTGTGTGTATGTATCCATATACGCTTGTATGTACCAGTATATATGCATGTGCGTATTTGATTTGCTTTAGTCCCTTGAGTGATATTGCTTATTCTCTACCCTGATTAAAATGAGAGAAAAAGTTTCGTCCGGTTCATAGGTCTTTCAATTTCCGTAGTCTGTGAAACATAAGAACTCTCATAGATAATGGCCCGATTTCTTAAACAGTGTAAACCTAGGGTGCCATATTGTTAGTTAGCTAGACACACAAATGAATTTCCTAAACGCATCTGACACGGTTCCGTGTATGGCTACGATCCCCCCATAGGGGGATCCTATCCATGCACAGAACCGCGTCAGATGCGTTTATAAAATCCATTTGTGTGTCTAGCTAACTAACAATATGGTATCCTAGGTTTACACTGTTTAAGAAATCGGGCCTTAATCTATGTGCGTTCTTATGTATTTACTAGAGTAATTTCACAGACTACGGAAATTGCAAAACTTACGAACCGGACGAAGCCTATACTCTCATTCTAATCAGGGTAGAAAATAAGCAATATCACTCAAGGGACTAAAGCAAATCGAATACGCATTTGATGCGGTTCTCTTCATGGCTAGGATCCCACATGGGACATAGCCATACACAGAACCGCATCAGATGCGTTTATGAGATCCATTTGTGTGTGTCTAGCTAACTAACAATATGGTATCCTAGGTTTACACTGCATAAGAAATCGGGCCTAGGCCTCTCTCATAATCTCAACAGTAAGATTAGATTGAAAAACTGGTCTACATTTATACGCCTTATGCAAACAAATATTTCATTATATCATACCTGTGTATTTACAGTTATATATATATTTCCTAATTGTATTTTATTTATATTTGAGAGAGAACGAGATATGATGTCTTGATATAAGTTATTTTTTTCTGTATAAATCAACAGATGTCATCTGCAGACACTTCCTCAACATTTTCGATTCACTCTCCGTAAGAGCCTCAACATCGGGTTCGTCAACTTTTACTGGAAGGGGAAGTCTGGGAGAGACAAAAATAAATAGGGAGGAAAGGGAAGAGAGAGAGAGAGAGAGAGAGAGGAGAGAGAGAGAGAGAGAGAGAGAGAGAGAGGAGGAGAGAGAGAGAGAGAGAGAGAGAGAGAGAGAGAGAGAGAGATTAGAAATAAATTAATATCTTCATACACTTGAAGAGTTTATTTATACACTGTTGTGTATAAATTTCACTTGATACAATCTCAAGATATAGATTAACCGAGCAACTAAATTCTGAGTACCTGTTAGACAGTTACACTTGACAGGAATTTGCAATAATGAATGTCTCTCAAGTTTTGTGTCCTTTCTATAGGAATAGAGTGCACACTAGATATACTAAAAATACGAAGTTTTTTCTATTTCTTAAGTCAAAATGACATTGTTTCATTGCATTCTTCCTTTGGTAGCAGTTATGTTAGTCAGTCTCATATTTCACATGCAGTGTCTGTTTATTTAATTATATCATTACGAAATCACCAAGATTATGCATTGAGAGATGGGGTAAACTGTCCCCCCCTAAATATTTTCCTTTGCTTGAAAATATGACAGTATACCTAGTAAACGTCCCTACTTAGATATTCTGTACACCATTTCCTAACGTAGAGATATAAGCCCGATTTCTTAAACAGTGTAACCCCAGGATACCATATTGTTAGTTAGCTAGACACACAAATGGATTTCATAAACGCATCTGGCGCGGTTCTGTGTATGGCTAGGATGCCGTACGGGATCCTGACCATACACAAAACCACGTCAGATGCGTTTATGAAATCCATTTGTGTGTGTCTAGCTAACTAACAATATGGTATCCTAGGTTTACATTTTTTAAGAAATCGGGCCATAGTATTCAGATACAAAAATTTCTGAAAATATAAAAGAATGGAGTTATTAGGAGAGTAGAAGGTGGTAGTTGACTCTCACCAACTTGGAAGGGCATATGTGAGCATTTGAGGCAGTTTTGAAGCTCATAGATTAAATTTATATTAATTCAAATAAGCATAAAGTGACTTCGTTATAAAAAAAATAGCTACAGTTGTTTAAGGATGCGTTGCTTGCCAAATGAAACCAGAAGAAATATTGGGAATGATAAGCAGGCTATGTGAATGCTGGTAATCCATGGGATAGATACTCTCATAAAATAAAGATTGACTCTATACTACATATCTACCATTTAAATGATAATGTGTATATTATAAATTGGTCCTGTGTGAGCTAAGAGGAGTAGTTGAGGTATGTGTGGATCGTGGTGAATACGTGTTCCTTGGCTCGGCCACTCCCCTTACAGGAGGGAATTGGGCCGTGTATATGTATGTATGCATGATTAAATGACGTATATGCACTTGTAATTGTATTTTTATATTCAGTTTACCATACTAGGAAAAATCAATCCAGTTCGAGAGTATAATATCCATCAAATATATATATATTTCATTCATGGCATAAACAGAATAAATATGTTAGAAAAAAATATGTCAGAATTGACAGACGGCGCCTATCCCTTTGATAGACGCTTGCATACCGTGCTTAGCGACAGTACAGGAAACATGATATATGATGCAATGCGCGAGGACTTGTGACAATATATCAAAATCCAGACAAGACTCGTGATAGAACGTATATATTGCACATAGGAATTTGATAGTTTTTGTAAGTGATTTTTTGCCTCATGGAGACTGACGTTGAAATTTATTATTTTTATCGATTTCTCTTCCCATTGCACGTTTTCTGAACAACATAGCATTGTGTGCCAGTGGCAATGCCGTATTGATTACTTGATGGTATAAAATTCGCACACACACACACACACACACACACACACACACACACACACTACACACACACACACACACACACACACACACACACACACACACACACACACACACACACACACACACACACACACACACACACACACACACACCTCAAAATGTAAGGTAATGAGAATGGGTACAAGTGCAAGAAGGCCCAAGCTTGACTACTCGGTGGCTGGAGTACAACTTCAAGAGACAGAAAATGAGAGAGATCTAGGAGTAAACATACTGGCAGATTTGTCTCCAGAAATACATATAAATGGCGTAGTAAGGGCAGCATATGCATTCTTATCAAATGTAAGGGTAGCCTTCAGGCACATGGATAAGGAAATGTTCAGAAATATTTATGTACACCTATGTGAGGCCAAAACTCGAATATGCAGCCCCCCTTTTGGAATCCGCACTTGAAAAAGCACATAGCTAAGCTTGAAAAAGTTCAAAGACATGCCACGAAAACTGGTGCCAGAAATACGCAATTCTCGGTTATGATGAGAGGCTGAGGGAATTAGACTTGCCATCACTATCTCGAAGCTAGAAGAGTAAGTGGGGGATATGGTGACAGGTGACAGTCTTTAAATTCCTTCATGGTTTATGATAGAGTGGATAGGGATCGATATTTCGATATGGGCTGGGCTCTAGAGACTAGAGGGTCATAGTTTGAAGCTTCGTAAGAAAACTATGTTTGCAGGAATGTAAGGAAATACTTTTTTCAGTGTAAGAGTAGTTGATAATTGGAATTCGCTAACTAGCGAGGAGGTAGTTAATGTCTATCTCAATCCATAGTTTTCTAAGGACAGGTACACGATAAGTATCACTAAGTCTAAAAATGGAACCGATCAGGAGACGGGAAGATACGAGCTTTGGGCTCTTTCCCGTAAACACAATTAGATAATCACAATTAGGTAATCACACACACACACACACACACACACACACACACACACACACACACACTACACACACACACACACACACACACA
Organism: Halocaridina rubra; assembly: GCA_037179515.1. Classification (NCBI taxonomy): domain Eukaryota; kingdom Metazoa; phylum Arthropoda; class Malacostraca; order Decapoda; family Atyidae; genus Halocaridina; species Halocaridina rubra. Next base: position 6,173 of record JAXCGZ010015911.1, on the reverse strand, counting down.
CACACACACATATATATATATAGGGGTAATTGTCATAAATGCTAATCCATTACTCTACCTTTAGCCCTAGAGTAAACTGGTCCTTATAGTCACTGTAGCCAGTGACCACCTTTTGGGTTAATGATGCCTCCATCTTTTCGAGGGAATGGATTTTAGCTTTTATATCATAATTTCACGTTAAGGGACACCCGACATTTGTTTCTGTCCCCTCTCATTTCCAACAGAGTTATTGAGTTATAAAGTACCCCTAATATACAGCCTTTGCTTGGATGATATTGGGAAGGGCTAGCTAAGAAGTGGCTCCTCAGGATTTATATTTTTATTCTATTTTTTTTTTTTTTTTTGCCACCTGTAGACGACACTAGATATTATCGCTGTTTAGGTGTTCGTTTTTAGTACTGGTTTTCTTTTATTCTTTAACTTTGTATATTAAAGTGTCAAACACTTGCTGTTATGCATCAAGGTTATTTATTATTATTTTGCTTTGACTAGGCCACCTTTCTTATAGGGAGATTATGGACCTCGTATATAGATAAATAGATTTTGCATTTGTTAAAAATATATTTATTTTTCTGTGTATTATTTTGTTAATACTCAAACTGAGACGGTGGCATATCTTAAATAATAATAATGTTTTTATAGTATCGCTCTTCGGTATTACGTACCTTAGTAGAAAAGGGAGTTCGTGACGTAAAACCGAAACAAACAAAACAATTATTATTGTTATTATTATTATTATTATTATTATTATTATTATTATTATTATTATTATTATTATTATTATTATTATTATTATTACTTCCTCCTTTGTTACCTTGTTCCTTTTGTAACAGTTGTGGCCGTTCTGTCTGTTTCATTAAAATATAGTTCATTATTGAATTTATTATTATTATTATTATTATTATTATTATTATTATTATTATTATTATTATTATTATTATTATTATTATTATTATTATTATTATTATTATTATTATTATATTAGCTTTTATTACCGTTATTATTATTAATAAAATTGAGGAGACACAATTGTTCCTGGAATTTTGGATCTGAATTGAAAATAATTTTAGTGCATGGCTGAGGCCATGAAGAACTTATCTAAAATTAAATTCAACTTTTCTCATTACCTTCGTATAAGTGCAATCATTCCGGATATGAAATGCTCTTTAATTCTGCGCCAGGTCAAATGAGGTCATGGAGCATGATTCGAGTTCGTTTTAGTGACCATTGTAATGACTGAAGTTGGACAGGCTGCACCATCACTTGTCTCATACCCAATGGTTATGACACACATTACGCAGTTAGTTCCTCTGAATCATAATCTAAGAGTTGACGAGTCTCTCTCTCTCTCTCTCTCTCTCTCTCTCTCTCTCTCTCTCTCTCTCTCTCTCTCTCTCTCTCTCTCTCTCTCTCTCTCTCTCTCTCTCTCTCTCTCTCTCTCTCTCTCTCTCTCAGATAGTTTTTCAGTGACTTCGCATTTACAAGTTATAAATTATTCTAAAGAATAAATGAGTAATCCTTCATCCCATTGTAGAACCATAATTACAATATAACAAGAAAAGTGGCACTTTTTTGGAACCATTGCATATAACAGTGACTTTTTCTGAACAGGAAGAAAAAAAAAACATGAATAAATTTGTACATTATAAGTTTCAGTTATCCAGACTGACTGAAGAAGTAAACATTTAGTTTTCTGAGCAAAGAAAAAAAAAACGTGAATAATTTTGTCTGGCAAAAATGCCAATTATCCTGATTGTTTGAAAAAGTAAAACTGTTGGTTAACCTTGGAGTTTCTATGTCGCCTTTGGCTTCGCATTTTGGTTTAGACATGTAACTCTAGCTTTGCTACTTATGCGTTGGATATGCCAAAGGCGACATGACTTTATCTCGTCACATTTATAGTGGAGCAACCCACAAGGAAATATGAATTAATAAACACAGTTTTTATGCGACCACTATGTGCTGATGACGCAAGACTATCAGCTGAGAACAACTCTCATATAGGCTCATTATTCCCAGGTACGAGTTAGCCTTTTTTAACAGTCCAGATATAAATCTTTGGCTAGTGCCCCAAGTGGTGATTGACGAATGTTTCCAACACCCCTGTTAATCGGTGGGAATGGTCGATATTTTGTCTAGTAAATTTGAATTGGCGACCAGGTAGTGTAACTTGTTTATAAAATAGCGCAGCTATGCCTAATATGCTTCACTAAAAGTATTTCTTAATAAAATTTCATAATTTAGCTACGATATATTATTAATTCCTAACATTTCTTTTGACATTGCTAATGGTAATTACTTTTTATTAAAGATGTGAAGTGCCAGTGAGTATCATGTCAGGTGAACATTGTTTGGGAATATATTGATTTGTTACTGTCTATCTATATGTTTGCCTGTCTATCCCTGTCTGTTTGTCTGTCTGACTGTGTCTCTCTCTCTCTAATATATATATATATATATATATATATATATATATATATATATATATATATATATATATATATATATATATATATATATATATATATATATATATATATATATATATATTATATATATATATATATATATATATATATATATATATATATATATATATATATATATATATATATATATATATATATATATATATATATATATATATATATATATATATATATATATATATATATATATATATATATATATATATATATATATATATATATATATATATATATATATATATATATATATATATATATATATATATATATATATATATATATATATATATATATATATATATATATATATATATATATATATATATATATATATATATATATATATATATATATATATATATATATATATATATATATATACACGATTTTGCAATGAGGTTTTTGCTTTTCTTGAAAAAAAATTCTGGTGCACCCGAACCAAAAGTCGTGTGGACGCTGCCATATCCCTTTTTCCAGCTGTCAGTAATCAAACGTTCACTCTAGCCCATAGCTGGGTAATGAGGGTAGCTCCAGCTTCAATGGCCTCACGGTTGCCATTCGCCCAGATTCGCTCAAGAACACGCTTACCTTTATTGTTTCAAACTTTGAAAGCCATTGGGGCACGCTAATCCGCAAACTAAATTTGCAAAAGAATGAAAAGCAAAGTTACAAAGTAACAAAATGCATAATGCATAGCTTGCTCCTTATACCCATAGCAAAAGATTATATATAACCCCGAAAGGAGAAAGAATACCCCTTCGTGATCCCCTGCATGTTATAAAAGTCGATAAATGTGGCAGAGGGAGGAGTTTGGAAATACCTTCCTATTCAGTTACTCCCACAAAGAGTCAAGATTGTACTCTGACTCAGCCAACTGCACGTAAGGGTGAGTATGGCTTTTGTACACATGTCATAGGACTTTTGGTTAGGTGTCAAAGGAAACATTGAACACTCTCTCCAGTGTTTACTAGGATGAGGCTTATGTTAAAAAGGGTCGAAGATGGATAGCTGGTCCCATGGGACTCGGCATCTGGCGTTCAAATATTTCAAGAGGGTGAGAGATATAAACCAGTCCTTTATTCCCCATACAAGCCACGCCCCTGCCCTTGGGGTATTTCAAGAACCACCCAGGGCAGGCACAGAGAGTTGAGTTAGAGACCGGGCCTTGCCAGCAGCAGAGTTAACACAGTACAGCTGAGTTAGCCTCCCCCCTTCTGGGGTGGGACTCAGGAATTAGTCGTGACAGGAACTGTAGTAATAGGAGCTCTGAGTACATAGATGTTAAAATAAGAATAAATGTATAGAAAGGAAGATGTCTTTCACCAACCACGCTACCATAACCATAATTATATATACGTAGAGGTAAAAGCCCTACGTCAGTGGTGACACTCGGTGGGATACTATCTTACAAATTGGTGTCATTAGATGGGATAATAAAAACCCCTACGACAGTGGTGGACAGCTCGGGATCAATCCACGCCGACACTTTACCGAAGAGAAAGAAGAAAAAAAAATAGAAGTATAAAAAATATATAGCATCTATGGAAGAAAAGTACAAGTGAAGAAACTTCAAGACGCTTACCAGCAGTGAGAGAGTGACGCCGAGAAAGTCAGAGCTCCCCCTTCACTTACAGTATCATATTATGAGATCCAGCCACTCTCCCCCGCCTCCGTATTGGCAAGGCCCCTCCCCAGCAGTAAAAGTATCAACGAAAGTATTTATGGAAGATACCGTCGCACTGAGCCAAAGTGTGACCGGGGCATTGAGTGAAAATGCCCATTACAAGAAGTATAAGTTGCCGGATCCGACCAAGAAGATGGCGATTCGTCGATTTTACTCGAGAGATAGAGAATTGGACGGGAACCTCCAGCGCCCAGAGAGGAAAACCCCCTCCTTCCTTGCCTTCTGCCATGAAGTTTTTCAGGACCACCTCCTTAAAATAGCTAAGTACTTGTGATCTGTATCCAGTGAGTAATGGGACAATTCTTAAAAGAAATTGAGGTCGGTGGACGCCGCCATTTTATCTTGTAGTTATGCTTTGACTCAGCCAACCCGCCTATAAGGGGTGTGGCGCTTAATAAGTTGATAAAAGTAGAATTTCTGTACCCATTACTAACACGGATAATTTGTACTAATAGCTATAAGCAGTAATAAACTCCATTTTTGTTATAATTTGAGTAATATAAAGAATTTGCGTTGGAAGTGTGTTCCATTTATTTGTATTAATGCTTAGATTGAATTTTAAGAACGCGAATGTATCGTGAAATCACTATTACAGTATATTAATTTCTTAAGTGTAAGAATTATAGTGAGTAATATACTTGAATCTGCTTTTAAGGTTTTACTTAGAACACGTGTGATTTTCGAGAAAGGAATGTGGAAGTGACCATTCGATCTCCCAACCTCGTTATTATAAATCTGTAGTAATTGTACTGATCCTTGATATTTTTAAGTACGTGTAAAATCATTTTTATATAAATTTCTTAAAGCGTAAGAAATAGAGTGTTAAGATTGCGCCTGTTTTCAAGATTCTTTCTTTTTTGTTTGTTTTTTTCTCCGCGGGAGTAATGTTTTAGCGAAAGAAAGACATAAATGACAGATTGTTTTTTAATGTTGTTATGATGAAGGGATTAACATTACGATACGTGTGTGGCATTTTATTTTTGAAGAATAAGAAATTTTGTGATATTGTTTAGAGATGAGTTTTTTTAATTTTGCGCTATGCAGGTGAAAGTAAGAGTAAATTAGAGTAATTTGTGCTGTCCTAGAATAGGGAAGGTTTTTCAGTGTCACCCAAACGTAGCTTCAAGGGAGTAGAATGTTTGTTTGTTCGTTAGAATGGGACTTAGGACTAGTGAGGCAGTCTGTGACCGTGCGGCCCAACCGAGATTTCACCCTTACTCTTCTTACAACCAACGTTGTAAATTAAAGGGAATGTTACAGAACGGGGATGATTGTCTTGAAAGTGATGTAGCGAATGTGACAGCGAGTGAGTATGAATGACTGGGGGTATAATGGGGGGTGGCTCTAGGGGGTGAAATCGCGGAAAGCACCGTTAGGAAGCATGATTGGGGAGTCTGCGAGGATCGTTCCCCTGCTCCGCCAGGTCCTTCTGCATGCCATATCAGAGTGTATTTATGGGAGGTGATGCGCTGTTGCAATATCTAGTGAGGGATATGTTTGAGAAAGTAATTCTCCACCTGCCCAGATATGGTTGAAATGCCAAGTTTGTTTTATTTTTGTTTTGTCCCCTACTCCGCCATTGAGATTATTATTCGATTTCCGAGAGATTCCAAGATAGATGTTACGTGATAAAGGACGTGAATCTATGAATGATTCTTTATTTTCTTTGCTAGCTGCAGTATATACATTATCTGTCTGAAGAGATATGTTAGATTGATAAAATAAAACTTTGCGAGTTTTAGCCATGATAATGTTTTATCAAAATTATTTCAGCTTGGTCATAAAGAAAGAGTGAGAGCTGACACGAAATGACAACAAGAATGTTACACAGCTGTATCCCGTATTTGAGAGAGCAGAAGTTTATCCAGAAGCCAAAAGAACAGGGGAGAAAACAGCGCCCACATGCGCACCCCCGTAAAAGCAAACAGACAGAGCAGTTATAAGTCAAATTCGAGATAGTAAAAGAATATATATATTTTATGTTTGAATTGTTCCTGGGT
>JAXCGZ010015910.1:22500-35000 GCA_037179515.1 Halocaridina rubra | reverse complement strand
TATATATATATATATATATATATATATATATATATATATATATATATATATATATATATATATATATATATATATATATATATATATATATATATATATAATATATATATATATATATATATATATATATATATATATATATATATATATATATATATATATATATATATATATATATATATATATATATATATATATATATATATATATATATATATATATATATATATATATATATATATATATATATATATATATATATATATATATATATATATATATATATATATATATATATATATATATATATATATATATATATATATATATATATATATATATATATATATATATATATATATATATATATATATATATATATATATATATATATATATATATATATATATATATATATATATATATATATATATATATATATATATATATATATATATATATATATATATATATATATATATATATATATATATATATATATATATATATATATATATATATATATATATATATATATATATATATATATATATATATATATATATATATATATATATATATATATATATATATATATATATATATATATATATATATATATATATATATATATATATATATATATATATATATATATATATATATATATATATATATATATATATATATATATATATATATATATATATATATATATATATATATATATATATATATATATATATATATATATATATATATATATATATATATATATATATATATATATATATATATATATATATATATATATATATATATATATATATATATATATATATATATATATATATATATATATATATATATATATATATATATATATATATATATATATATATATATATATATATATATATATATATATATATATATATATATATATATATATATATATATATATATATATATATATATATATATATATATATATATATATATATATATATATATATATATATATATATATATATATATATATATATATATATATATATATATATATATATATATATATATATATATATATATATATATATATATATATATATATATATATATATATATATATATATATATATATATATATATATATATATATATATATATATATATATATATATATATATATATATATATATATATATATATATATATATATATATATATATATATATATATATATATATATATATATATATATATATATATATATATATATATATATATATATATATATATATATATATATATATATATATATATATATATATATATATATATATATATATATATATATATATATATATATATATATATATATATATATATATATATATATATATATATATATATATATATATATATATATATATATATATATATATATATATATATATATATATATATATATATATATATATATATATATATATATATATATATATATATATATATATATATATATATATATATATATATATATATATATATATATATATATATATATATATATATATATATATATATATATATATATATATATATATATATATATATATATATATATATATATATATATATATATATATATATATATATATATATATATATATATATATATATATATATATATATATATATATATATATATATATATATATATATATATATATATATATATATATATATATATATATATATATATATATATATATATATATATATATATATATATATATATATATATATATATATATATATATATATATATATATATATATATATATATATATATATATATATATATATATATATATATATATATATATATATATATATATATATATATATATATATATATATATATATATATATATATATATATATATATATATATATATATATATATATATATATATATATATATATATATATATATATATATATATATATATATATATATATATATATATATATATATATATATATATATATATATATATATATATATATATATATATATATATATATATATATATATATATATATATATATATATATATATATATATATATATATATATATATATATATATATATATATATATGATGATTTCTCTACAAGGTTTTCTCAAGTGTTAGCATATGAACTGACTCCTGTTTTTAACAGAGTGTTTGCCTCTTCTTTCAGCCAGTATCCAATCTTCATCATAAAAGCATAATATAGTTAAACCAGTTCCTAAGAAGGAAGGCCATGCCATTTCTACCTACTACCGACCAGTTGACCTAAGCTCTGCTATCGGTAAATTATTCAGAACATTGCTCAATCTTCACTTCTTGAAACATCATGAATATAATAGAATGCGTTCATTCCTAAGTATAGCAGATATAAGCTATAGGGTTGGGTTCCTTTTAACCTTCTGTGGTGTAGTGGTAGCGTCTTGACTTTGTAGTCATAAGTCCTAGGTTCGAGTCCCGGTCGGGGTAAAAAAATGATTCATGTTTTCACATATGTAATGTGCTTATTTGTATTTCATGGCGCGAATGAGATTGATAATTGAATTAAATGCTAAAATGAAGCCACGAGTGAGGTTGGGGAATCTGTAATATGAACATAGTGGCATTTAGTTAGAATGCGTTCATTCCTAAGTATAGCAGATATAAGCTATAAGGTTGGGTTCCTTTTAACCTTCTGTGGTGTAGTGGTAGCGCCTTGACTTAGTAATCATAAGTCCTAGGTTCGAGTCCCGGTCGGGGTAAAAAAAATTATTCATATATATATATATATATATATATATATATATATATATATATATATATATATATATATATATGGAAGGAAAAGTCCATTAAATAAAACAATGAAAATATATATATATAAAGTACTTATTAATTTCGTGACCTAAGCTGGTCACCTTCTCAAAGTACAATCTTAGGTCACGAAATTAATAAGTACTTTATATATATTTATTTTTGTTGTTTTATTTAATGGGTTTTTCCTTCCAATATATATATATATATATATATATATATATATATATATATATATATATATATATATATATATATATATATATATATATATATATATATATATATATATATATATATATATATATATATATATATATATATATATATATATATATATATATATATATATACTACTCATAATGATGTTTTAGGAAATGAGGCCTTAGCTTTTGAGTACATTCCCCTCTTGTTATTACTTACCACTCTTTTATCTCAATCTCTACTATTTATGATCCTTACCATCGATCCCTTCTACCTAGCACCATCTTTGGTCCTCTCTGCATGCCCAGCCGATTGATTAGCGTTAATTTCACCTTAATTTTCCATGGGATGGTTACTACCTTTAGACATGTAACGCTGATCAGGTAGCCAAAAAAGTTACTGAGATCGTAAACACGGGAATGGATACGTTCACAATTAAACTTTCTCGCCCTCTAATCTTTGGTTTTACCTTGCCCTTTCCAAAGTTATTAAGCCCAGGGATCAGATATGCAATTTATGCCAAGCCTCTTCCTATGATTTTTCTCACTCTACTTAAATCATAGCTGGAAATCGCGACTTTGTTCACATTCGTATGTCTAAAGCATCTTGTCTCAGAAAGAATAACAATGGCCTAGACTCTTCTCCAACTGATAAGTACTTCTGGTTCTTAGCCAAAACGTTCCCCACAAACTATCGTATCTCAAGCTTCTCCCCTCTTTTTCTTTCTGATGGGTCTATAGCTTGCTCTGCCACTGATAAAGACACTCTATTTCACTATATTTTTCTTCCACCACTTCTGTAAGGGATTGCAGGGCACCTGATACTCGCACCTTACTTCTTTTTAACCCTATGCACTCTCCAAGTCTTTCTACAAGCATTGTTCATAGAATTCTCACCTCTCTGAAGACGTATAGGGCATCCAGACTTGATGGTTTCTCTACAAGGTTTTCTCAAGTGTTAGCATATGAACTGACTCCTGTTTTTAACAGAGTGTTTGCCTCTTCTTTCAGCCAGTATCCAATATTCATCATAAAAGCATAATATAGTTAAACCAGTTCCTAAGAAGGAAGGCCATGCCATTTCTACCTACTACCAACCAGTTGACCTAAGCTCTGCTATCGGTAAATTATTCAGAACATTGCTCAATCTTCACTTCTTGAAACATCATGAATATAACTTGCTTATTTCTGATTAATAATATGGCTTCCGCAAGGAAAGATCCTAGTGACATCCTGTCCTTTCTCACTCATGCATGATCACCTTCTCTGAAGAATTATGGGGAATCCTCTGTCGTCGACCTTGACATCTCCATGGTTTTTGACTAGTGTAGTACATGGGTCTGTTAGACAAACTTCCTGCATTTGCCTTTACCCTCTCTTTCTGTTCTCTTATTTTCAATTTTCTTTCTAACATTTCTTAATCTATTGTTGTTGACAATGCAATATCTAGCACCCACCTGTTACCACTGGTGTTCCATAGGGTTCTCTTCTTTCTTATTATCTTTTCCTCCTCTTTATCATCAAAACCAGCCCCCAATCTCCTCTCTTCTCCACACGTTTACCAATGATTCTATCCTTAAAGTGTCCTCTACTTTCCCCTCACCATCATCATCAACTGCTCAAAATCAATTTTTCACCAATCTTTCTTCTATTCTCATTTTCGATTTATATGGAGTATATGAATGGGAAACTAAAATTTCTCAAATTACTGGCTACAAGACTTAGATTATGGTTATACCATTAGCATCTTTAACTTCTAACACACATATTGTCTTCAAAAGGTGCAAAAATTTTTCATTTACTTTATTAAAATTTTGAAAATTTATATAATCTTTTCTTTTTCTTGGAAGAATCACATCTAAATTTCAAAAACTGTTTTTAAAAAATTTGGAGATCTTTTTCTTTTTCATCATTACTTTTCTTTTTAGTTACTTAACTCTCTGACGGTGTTATCTGTCCTTGCTTACAATACTACTCTCACATCTCGGATTCTTCTTCTTATGATTATCTCCTTAATAGGGTTGAATCAATGGCCATCAGACTTATCAACAATCCTCCTCTTGCTTTTAACTCGAATCTTTTTCTCTTTGCTAAAGGTATCATCTATTTCTCTAATTTATCGCTACTACTTCCAACGCTGCTCCGATGAGCTAGTGAGTTACCATCCCTCCCCCACAAGCAAGGCCGCAAATCACATGCCAAGTGTCCTTGTCACACAGTTACTGTAAGAATATTTGTAGCTGGGGGATTAGTAGGTGCAGCAATTGTTTCTCTCCTCTCACTTCCAGTTTCTGGAACTCTCTTCCTCCTTTTGCCTTCCCTTTTTTTGTATGACCATTTATCTTTCAAATAGCTGATTTATTGACATCTAAAGGCCTATTCCTCTCATATTTTTTGGTCATTACTTTGACTATTGCAGCCAGTATGCATTTATTTTGGTCATCATTCTCTTTTTTCTTCCTTGTCCTTAAGCAGCTACTTTTTCTTCTTCGTAATATATTCTTGGTGTCTGGGCCTGAACAGAACAGTATTTTTTTCCCATCCCGGTGTTGCACTCAGAAAAAAAACTACACCATTAAAAATGGACAAAAGGCTTGCCTTACAGCTTCAACATACTTTAGAGAAGGAAACAGGAAGAAAACATCAACAATCAACAATGCAATTTCTGAATAAAATACAACAACACTAAAGTTTTTGCCATTAATGTTAAATCATCATATAGACAAATTTTGCTGATTTTATTGCTAGTCCTATTTCATCCCTATTAAATTTATTTGTTTATCATTTTACGTAAATAAAAGTTTATTTTCTTTTCTTGAGATCTTGATTGCTTATATGGGAAGGATCAACATTATTTATATTAATATTTTCCCGCAACATAAAAAATATTAAGCTGAAATTTAGTTGGTGTGAAATTCTATTTTTTGCTCTTATTTGCAGGGTAATAAGTCCAGCTTTGCTAAAATAATGTCGGATTTAGTTGCTATCCAGAGAATCTCAAAATGCTGGGTAGTGGATTTTTGAATAATTCATTTGCCAACGTTGAGAGTCTTCCCTTTACACATAGGCTAAAAGAGTGAGTTCCGACTCAGCATTTAGTCTCTCCTCCGGTCTAGATATGAGTGAGCTCCTACTTAGCCTTCCACGACTGTTTTTTTTTTTTCTTACTCAACGTTATTATGGCACTAAAAGCCATTTTTGGGAGGCTTTAGTTTTAATGAGGATATCAGTCATCATTATCATCATAAATTCCGGCTTCTCCCATCAGGGGTCACCACTGCAGATCAATTGTCGCCATATCTCCCTATCCCTTTCGTCCTTCTCTGTTTCACCACACACCCTTTTGTACTCCCTCACCACATTCATAAATCTCTTTGAACTACCTCTCACCTTCTAAACATGCCTCCTCTGAACATGTCCAAATCATCTCAATATCGCCTCTCTCATCATGTAAATAACCTTCTTACCTGCATTGTCCCTTTAAAGTACTAATTTTTTACCCTGTTGATCCTCGTCATGCACAGAGAAAACAACAATAGCTTCATCTCTGCCACCTGCAACTCTGTCTTTTGTGGTTTTTTAAATGTGACTGTTTCTAAACCATACAGCATAGCGGGTCTTACTACCATCTAATCTGCATTACTTTTTACTCTTGCGGATACCCTTTTATCACATATAAGTCCTGTTACTCTTCTCCATGTACTGCATCCTGCCTGCACTCACTTCTTCACATCTCTACCACATTCTCAGCTCCTTTGAAGAGTTAGCCCCAAATATCTAAATCTGTACACCTTCACCACCGCTATGCCTTGCAACCTTACCACTCCACCACCCTCTCTCTCATTTTCTCTCATGCACTCTGTCTTGTTCCTGCTGATTTTCAATCCCCTTTCCTCCAGTGCATACCTTCACCTATGTAAGCTTAACTCAACCTGTTCCCTACTTCTGGTGCATATCACAATGTCGATAGCAAACATCATGGTCCATGGTAACTCCTGTCTGATCTTGTCCATCAACCTTTTTATTACTATTGTAAGCAAGAAAGGGTTCAGGATCGATCCTTGATGCAATACCATCCCCTCTCTGAACCAATTCATCAATCTTGCTGAACATCTGACCGCTGTCATAGTGTCTTCATCCATATCTTTTACCACCTTCACATATTTCTCTGCTACTTCTAGCCTCATCGTACAATACCATATCTCCTCTCTCAGCACCCTGTCACATACCTTCTCTAATCCTCAAACACAAAATGCAACTCCTTCAGGACTTCTCTATACTTTTCCATAAGCTTTCTCGATTTAAAAATTGTATCCATGGTGGTTTTTTATGTGTTAAATCCATATTGCTATTCACAAATCTTCAAAGATTTTTTTAGTCTAGCTTCCATTACCCTTTCTCATACCTTTTGTGCTGTGGCTAATAAGTTTTATACCCCTTTAATGACAATATTTTTGTATATCTCGTTTGCTATCAGAATACTTTTCTCCATTCCTCAGGCATCCTCTCACCTCCCAAGATCTTGTTAGACAACCTGTTTAAAAATCCACGCCCATATCCCAAACATCTCCATGCCTCTGCTGAATCATCTGGACCAACTGATTTTCCTGCCTTCATTTTCTTCATAGCTGTTGTAACTTCCTCGTCACTGATCTATTGCACTTCCTCCTCCACTGCCTCCACACAGCCCATCATTTTCTCTCTCTCTCTCTCTCTCTCTCTCTCTCTCTCTCTCTCTCTCTCTCTCTCTCTCTCTCTCTCTCTCTCTCTCTCTCTCTCTCTCTCTCTCTCTCTCTCTCTCTCTCTCTCTCTCTCTCTCTCCTCTCTCTCTCTCTCTCTCTCTCTCTCTCTCTCTCTCTCGTTTTCTTCATTCATCAGCTTCTCGAAATACTCCTTCTATTTTCTCATCACACTCTCCTCACTATTCAATGGATTTTCATCAGTGTTCTTTATCAACCTAACCTGAAACACATCTTTCTCAGCTCTGACCCTCTGTCTGGCTACTTGGAACAAGTAATTCTATCCTGTCTTTGTGGTAAACTTCTCATACAGCTCGTCATAAGCCTTTTCCTTAGCCTTTACCACCTCTCTATTGTTTTGCTCCGCATTGCCTTATACTCCTGCCTACATCTTCATTATCCTGGCCATCAGAATTCTTTTTCAAGATTCTTGTTTTCATCATTCTTTCCTGGAGCTCTTCATTCCACCACCAAGTATCGTTAACAACCTTCCTCTTTCCAGAGGTCACACCAAGAACCCTCTTAGTTGTCTCCCTAACCACTTCTGCAGTAGTTGCTCGGTCGTCTACTCACTCTTCACCACTACCCAGTGCTAGTTCATCCTAATTTCTGTATTTTATTCAACAATCCTCGTCCCTCAGGTACCACCATTCGATCTTTGGTTCAACCAGTACTCTCTTCCTTTTCTTTGCCTTCATGATCAACCTACAATCAACATCCGATGTTGCATGGCTTTTTACAAAGTCCACCACTATCTGCCCTACCTCATTTTCATTACTTACACCATATCTACCCATCTCCTCCTCATCACCTCTATTCTCTTCCCCAACATGCCCATTTAAATATGCTCCATTCACCACTCTGTCATCCCTAGGTAAAATGTCGACCAATCCATCTACCTCCCTCCAGAAAGCTCCTTCATCTCCATCTCACACCATAAATGAAAATAAGTGTGTGGGGGAGTACGAATATGCACTGAGCTCCCGATAATATTGCGTTTATCTAGTGACAGAGTTTAAATTCATGAATACAAAATTAACGAAAGCATGCTGAAATATAAACCTTCAAATTTAAGTCAGAGTGATTATAACAACTTCAGTGTTTAAAAAGATACAAAGAAAATTAATTATAATCTTATAACACCTAAGGAAAAACGTTGAGAGTGTCTCTCCCAGTGTTACCAATTTCAACCACATCCTCTCGCGACCGACCTAAAAAGGACCTTCCTTAGGTGAACCTGCAGTTCCCCTCATACCGCAGTTCCCCTCCCATTCACACCAGAATGTCCTCATCGGAAAATGTTGACCTTTATGACCTTCCTTGTGTAAATACTGATAATTTTCCCGAAGTGTTTATATTATCACTGGGCAAAATATTCGTATATTAACGTGAGGACATCAGAAGGGAATCGGAAAAAAACAAAAAAGAGTCAACTATTGCTTTCAAAGGTAGTGAAACTCTTTCCACAACACAGTGGTAAACACATCATAAAAAATCAAGTAAAAAAAGATATAATTACAAGTATAATAACTTTTAGCGTAAGTGTCCTGAATATCTCAATGAATGGTGAACTTGACAAACTCTTTCAATCTCAAACTTCGGTTGTAAAATCCATAGAGCCTGAGAAAACACACGACTTAGGAGACCTAAATCGAATGATGCTGAAGAGGTGAAAGCCTTACAACACAAGGTGGGTTTGCTAGAATTTGACATTGTCCTACTTAAAAGAGATAATTCTAGGTTGAAACTGCTATTAGAAACATCTTCACCTCTCAATTCAGTGCTGTCACCTAACAACGATGATGTCCCTTCTATCAACATCCCTCAGGTTTTGCAAACTATATTTGTAGTCTCTACTTACCATTCCTTCAGTGCATTGGAAGCCGAATGTGATAGTGGTAGTGAAGAAGAGGTAGATCCAGATAAAAGTGATAGTCAACAAGTCAACCTGAATACACCATCTAGCATAAATAATCAACTCAGTAACAGGTTACAAAATAGTGATGAAACAATAGCGTCCTTCCCATCTACTCCTAACAACACAACAACAGGCACTAACCAGAACAAGATTCTTCCCAGCACAAATAACCAATCTGGTAAAGGATTGCAAAACAGCGAAGATATAGAGCCCATCTCCACTACTCCTAACAACACAGCAACTATCACTAACCAGGACAACCAGATTGCACCTTCCAGCACAAATAACCAACCCAGCAATAAGCTGCAAAACAATGAAGAAAACAGAAAAGGCAAAATAGCAGCAGTCTTTAATCTAAACATTCCATCGAAGTCCTCTCCCTCACAGCCAGAGTTACCCAATAATGCAAGTGCAAGGGTTACAGCTCAAATATATATTTGCATTCCTGGTAACCCCTTTGAGATAGGGATACGTAATATATTGACAAATCAAGGCATTCCCTCTGAAAAAGTCTTGATTAAGGAGCTTTCTCGCAAACCAAACTGGGTCTCCTTCACAATAACAATATCGGAAGGATTTGAATATTTGCCTTACAAACTGAATCAATGGCCTACAGGCACAATTGTCCAGCCATTTCGCAGGGGCAAACAATGGACACAACCTGGGTTATCTACAAAATATCCCAAACTACAGTCATTCCAAAATAAACGGCAAAGAGCTTATGAAATAATTCCCTATCCACGAGACTACAGAAAGAGACAAAATACAAACCTCTCTTATTGCCGTCCATGCACAAGAGACTTCTCCTGGAGAGATGGCTCTTGCAATCCTAGACACTCACCTAGGTATACAAACTTTGGGAAGGCCCGATCATACCATAGCATGTACTCAGCATTACCCATCCAACGGCAGGTACACACACCAGGATCCATGGACTAACCCCAGAACACACTATAATGATGAATTCCCAGCAGAATCACACAGTCGAAACACATCATAGACAATTCCAAGAACAAACTACAACTATGACTATGGATAGCATCCTGATGAAACATGGTATGAATGTAACATTAGTACATGTGAGCGCTCAGTCCCTCCTCGCTCATTTTGAGGAAATAATAATGCTAACAAAAGACTACAACATAGACATCCTCTGTGTAAGTGAAACTTGGCTTCCTCCTACACCTAAAAAAAAATATGTGAATATCCCAGAGTTTAAAATATTTCGCAATGACCATGGCCGAGGGAGTGGGGTCTGTATTTATGTTAGAAATTTTCTTAGTGCATCAGAAATAACCAGGCTTAGAAGAAACTGAAGAGCTCGAAGATTTATGGATCACTGTGCAGTATCAGACCCTTCCATCTTTCATTGTAGGGCGTGTTTACCGTCACCCAAAAGCACCTACCAGTTCATTCGATCATCTGCTAGAAACATTCAGAAATATATGTGTGCGCCATAAACCCATATACATACTTGGTGAATTTAATGATGACTTGCTCTCAGCAGTTAACAAAATGAAAAGGGTGAGCAACACCGTGAAGTTAACACAAATAGTGACAAAACCGACTCGCATAACCCCTAATTCTAAGACTCTTATAGATCTGATAATAACAAATAAAGTGGAAAGTATACCCTATTGGGACATAGTTCCCTGCCCAATTGCAGACCACGAGCTGAGCATTGCTATGCTTAACATAAAAAAGCCCAAAAGGAAGCCTCTCTTCAAGACATTCCGGTGTCAAAAAAATTACTCCCTTGATATCTTTTGTGAAACATTAATCAACAACACAAATGCCCTTAATAGAATTAAAAACACAGATAACGTCGATTTGCAGTTGAGATTCTAACAAAAGTCTTTCGTGAATGCTTTGATAGTTGTGCAATCATTGTAACAAGAAAAATAACCCGCCCCTCAGCCCCCTGGCTAACTAATGATATCAAAGAGGCAATGCAAATCAGAAATCAAATACAAAAAGAGCTAATAATTAATAGATATGATATAACTCTACGAGTACGTTATAAAACAGAAAAGAAACGTGTCAGATCTCTCATCAATGTAAGTAAAAATGACTTTTACAAATAACAATTTAATGACTCTAGACATGATACAGCAGCAACATGGAAAGTGATAAGAAGCATGATACCAAATGAAAAGACTACCTCAGAAAGTTATGAAAATATTACGGAGTTGAAAGACAAAGCGGAAAACTTCAATAACTATTTTGCTAACGTTTTCAAAAATACATATGAGAAAACACAAGAAAACATAAACTCAGTGAATATGAGTAATTGCTTAAAGGACAATTCTTCCAATGTAAGCACAAGAGAGTACTTCAAGATAAATCCTATCGGTTGTGCTACCCTAATTCTTACCATAAAGAGCCTAAGAAACTCTGGCTTTTATGGTCCAGATGGAATACCATTTCAGTTCATCAAAAATGCTCTAACCATGATTGTATCTTATATTCTAACTATTATGAACACTTCCATTGTTACTTAAAAGTTTCCTGACTCTTGGAAAAAATCACATGTAATACCTCTGCATAAAAAGGGGGGACAGAAGATGTGACAAACTATCATCTCATTTCCCTGCTACCCATTTTCTCTAAAATATTAGAAAAAATTGTTGCATGGCAACTTATGTCATATTTAGAGTCAAATAGACTATTATCTATTAACCAACATGGTTTCATACCGAAACTCTCGACGGAAACTGCACTGCTCAAAGTTACAAATAGTATCTATAATAATATAGATATGATAAAA
>JAXCGZ010015910.1:2500-12500 GCA_037179515.1 Halocaridina rubra | reverse complement strand
CGATGGAAGTAATAGCGATAGAAAAGCGAAAGAGAAGATACCTTACGGCGAAGAGAGAGAGAATCCAGATTAAAAGTAAGAGAAGATTCATTAATGAGTCTGACTGCCTTAGATTCAACCCTATCAAGAAGATAAGTAAAGGAGGAAGAACCCCAGATGTGTGAGCAGTATTCTAAGCAGGGACGGATAAGACCTTTGTAAATTTTAAGCAATTGCAAAGACGAAAAGTAAGGACGAAAATGAAACAAAAACCCAAATTTTTTGGATGAAGATTTCGAAATTTGGATTATGTGATTTCTCCAAGACAATTTAGAGGCTATATGGATTCCTAATATGTTGATAGCATTAGGAGGGCAAATTTCATTTTTTCGAAGACAATAGGGTTATCAGGAGGAGAAGAAGATAAAGAGATAGCCAGAAACTGTGTCTTGGAGGCATTGAATTTAACTAAATTTTTAGTGCCCCACTCAGATACTCTCTGCAAATCGGAGTTAAAAGTAGAAGAAAGAATGATACAAGACTGATTACGAGTAACAGATGAAGGCTGTGGAGAAAAGGCAGAGGAAAAGTGAAGGGTAGAATCATCAGTAAAGGCATGAAGAAGAGAGGAAGATGGGTATTGAAGATCATTGATGAAGAAAAGGAACAAAGTTGGTGAAAGAACAGAGCCCTGTGGAACACCACTGGTAACAGAGAAAGGGCTAGATGTCACGCCATCAACAACTACAGATATAAAACAGTCACTATGAAAACTGGAATTCAGGGAAGAGAAAGAAGGGGTAAAGCCATAGGCAGGGAGTTTAGCTAACAGAGGCTTGTGCCAGACTCTGTCAAAAGCCTTAGAGATATCAAGGGCAATGACAAAGGATTCCCCATAGTTCCTAAGAGAAGATGACCATACTTGAGTAAGATAGGACAGGAGATCACCAGTGGACTTTGCCTTGTGGAAGCCATACTGGTGATCGAAAATAAGTGAGTTAGATTCAAGGCATTTCAAGAAGTGAGAATTGAGCAAAGTTTCAAAAACTTTAGCAAAAGAGGAGGTTAGGGCAATAGGTCGGTAGTTTGAAGGAATAGAGCGGTCACCCTTCTTAGGAACAGGTTGAAATAGAGCATGCTTCCAAGATGAAGGATAGATACTGGTTGACAGAATGAGGCTAAAAAGACTGCAAAGCACGGGAGCCAGTTCATCTTTGAACTCCTTAAGGAACTTTGCAGGGATACCATCGGGACCAGATGCCTTGTTCGTCTTTATCGAGTGAAGAACGTTATGAACTTTGCGTGAAGAAAGGATAAGGTAGGGCATAGGCTTAGAGAGGGGTAAAGACTGAGGAACAGGTGCACTGGAATCGTTTATACAAGAGTTGGCTGAACTATGAGAGCCAAAGAGAGTGGCTTTGTCAGTGGGAGAGCAAGCTATAGAACCATCAGAACGAATGAGAGGGGGAAAGCTTGAGTTACAGAAGTTTTTGGAAAGGTTTTTGGCTAAGGACCAGAAGCATTTGTCAGTAGGAGAGGAGTTAAGGTCATCAACTTTCCTTCTTATAAAGGAAGCCTTAGACCTTCGAATCTGAGCAGTACAGCAATTCCTAGCCATAATAAAAGCAGAGCGAGTCAAATCGGAAGGAGAGGCTTGGTAAGATCGGTGAGCCTGATTCCTAGCCTGGATAGCCATGGAGCAGGTACGGTCAAACGAAGGTTTAGGGGGAGAGAAAGTTTTTGTAGAAGAGGGGATGTATGCCTCCATTCCCGCGGTCATGATCTCAGCAACTTTTAGAGCTACCTGATCAGGGTTGCGGGACCAAAAGCAGTAGTCAACCCATGGGAGGTCAAAGAGAAAGTTACGTAAATTTTCATGTTGGGTACGCTCGAAGTGCCAAAGGCGGCGCTGAGTAAGAGGAATTGGTGTTGGGGGAGCGAAAATGGAAGAGAATGAGATCATAGAGTGGTCAGATTTACCAAGAGGGGAAAGCACAGAATAAGAGTAGTTTGAAAGGTTAGAAGTAAAATATAGGTCAAGAGTGCTTGCAGCATGTTCGTGACGATCAAGAACGCGAGTAGGATGTTTAATAATTTGCTCCAGATCGTGAGTAATAGAGAAAGAAGAGCCTCGCTTCCTCCCACATCAGTGTGAGAAGAATGAAGCCACCCACTGTAGTGTACATTGAAGTCTCCAGTTTAGAGAACTTCGGCATGTGGGTGAGAAGATAACAAGGAATCATGGCACGAGGACAGATATACAAAGAAAAACACAAACTTTGTGGAGTCTGGAGAACAGTAGCAGAAGCAAAGGAAGATAGTTTTAGTGGAGAGATAGATTTTTAGTCAGAGAACATCAAAGTCAGGAGATTCAAGGTCCATGAGCCGCGCAGTAGGAGTGTTAGTGTTGCAGTATGCACAGACCCCACTTTTGGAACGAAAAGGTTTATACAGATTATAGTGAGAGACCTGAAATGGGTCATTGGAAGCATGTATAGACAGCTGGGTTTCAGATAGGAGGAGGATGTTAGGGAAGAAAGTGCCCAAGTGCTATTCCACAGATGAAAGATTAGAGTTCAGCCCACGAATGTTAGAATAGTGAAGAGTGAAAGAAGCTACAATATTTACTAATGGCGTCACCAGAGTATGTTGATGTTGGTCGCTGGGCAGAGAGACGCAACAAACTCTTGATCTAGATAATTTTAGACACAATAACCTGCCGCTGTATTGGAGTCGAGTTGGACTACCTGGGGTGGTTATGGTGGGTCTAGATAACAAGTGCTGGTGAGTAAAAGTGGCTTAACAATAATAATAATAATAATAATAATAATAATAATAATAATAATAATAATAATAATAATAATAATAATAATAATAATGATAATAATAATAATAATAATAATAATAATAATAATAATAATAATAATAATAATAATAATAATAATAATAATAATAATAATAATAATAATAACAATAATAATAATAATAATAATAATAATAAAAATAATAATAATAATAATAATAATAATAATAATAATAATAAAAATTAAATTAATAATAATAATAATAATAATAATAATAATAATAATAATAATAATAATAATAATAATAATAATAATAATAATAATAATAATTATAATAATAATGAGAATAATAATAATAAAGATAATAATAATAATAATAATAATAATAATAATAATAATAATAATAATAATAATAATAATAATAATAATAATAATAATAATGATAATAAAATATGATAATAATTATAATTATTATTATCAGTTAGGATAATAGAAATAGTTATAATGTAAATATACAGAATTAGCAGCAAAAGAGAAATAATAACAAGAAGAAGACTAAGGAGAAGACTTTGAGTTCTTTTTACCATTTATAGAAAGTGATGTGACTGTATCGAAGGCAGATTATATGTCAGAATAAATATTTGAATCCTAAACGAGTATTTTCTTTTTCAAACCATTATAAATAAAGTTTTACACTATTCATTCCAGTGACATATTTGATACCAATGCAACCATTTTTATCGGTTGTTGAAGTGTGTAGCTTTAAAGACAGAAATACCCCCCAATATCATCTATCTTTTATTTTAGCAGGATATTATTGAATATTTGAAGTTATATATAATATATTGATACAAATGTGCTAGCTTTGTGTTAGTGGGTTATGAATACAGATTTTTGTCTGTTACAACAGTTTCTTTGATAAGGTGGCATGATTCTCTATCATGCAACACGAGTTCGAGTCCCACGATGGTATAAGCAGTTTTTTATTTCATGCATGATAGAATGTGTTAATATCACGGTTTCCTTGTAAATATATATACTAATATTTCTAGTTCAAGTGAAGTGGGTTGATATAAATAATATTAACGGGAATATGTTTACTTAATCTGCTTGGGCCGAAATGGGGAGGAATTCTTTTTTATAACACATGCCAAGCGGCCTCATCACAAGTATGGCGTATAAATTTGTAGCAGCGCGGATTTATCTGTGCAAGTAACTTTCTTTAAGCTTCCAAACTCTGGAACTCTTTTCCTCATTCTGTCTTTCTTAATCATTATGACCTTACTTCCTTCTATCCTTCTAAAAACTGATCTTTCCTAATCACAGGACCCTATTCTACCATATTTCCAGGTCATCATTTCTTTGATAATTCCTTCAGCCTTTCCTTTCCTTTTTGTTTTTTCATTCTCTTATTTCTTTTTTATCTTCAAGGTGCTATTTTTTCTTCCTCTGATCGCTTCCCGTGCCAGACCCCGATAAGAGCAGTTTTCTTTTTCCCGTACCAGTATCACACACGTAAAAAAAATGCATCTATATATATATATATATATATATATATATATATATATATATATATATATATATATATATATATATATATATATATATATATATATATATATATATATATATATATATATATATATATATATATATATATATATATATATATATATATATATATATATATATATATATATATATATATATATATATATATATATAATTATGTACATATATATATATATATATATATATATATATATATATATATATATATATATATATATATATATATATATATATATATATATATATATATATATATATATATATATATGATTACTAAGTGAAGACGCTACCACTACACCACAGAAGGTTAAAAGGAATCCAACCTCATAGCTTATATCTGCTATACTTAGGAATGAACGCATTCTAACTGAATGCCACTATGTTCATATTACAGATTCCCCAACCTCACTCGAGGTTTCATTTTAGGATTTAATTCAAATCCCAATCTCATTCGGGATATGAAATTATCAAATAAGCACATTACATATGTGAAAACATGAATCATTATTTACCCCGACCGGGACTCGAACCTAGGACTTATGATTACTAAGTCAAGGCGCTACGACTACACCACAGAACGTTAAAAGGAATCCAACCTTATAGCTTATATCTGCGCCTTAACTTAGTAATCATGAGTCCTTGGTTCGAGTCCCGGTCGGGGTAAATAATGATTCATGTTTTCACATATGTAATGTGCTTATTTGATATTTTCATGGCCCGAATGAGATTGGGATTTGAATTAAATGCTAAAATGAAGCCACAAGTGAGGTTGGGGAATCTGTAATATGAACATAGTGGCATTCAGTTAGAATGCATTCATTCCTAAGTATAGCAGATATAAGCTATAAGGTTGGATTCCTTTTAACCTTCTGTGGTGTAGTGGTAGCGTCTTAACTTAGTAATCATAAGTCCTAGGTTCGAGTCCCGGTTGGGGTAAATAATGATTCATGTTTTCAAATATGTAATGTGCTTATTTGATAATTTCATAGCCCGAATGAGATAGGGGTTTGAATTAAATGCTAAAATGAAGCCACAAGTGAGGTTGGGAATCTGTAATATGAACATAGTGGCATTCAGTTAGAATGCGTTCATTCCTAAGTATAGCAGATATAAGCTATAAATTTGGATTCCTTTTAACCTTCTATGGTGTAGTGGTAGCGCCTTGACTTAGTAATCATGAGTCCTAGGTTCGAGTCTCGGTCAGGGTAAATAATGATTCATGTTTTCACATATGTAATGTGCTTATTTGATAATTTCATGGCCCGAATGAGATTGGGATTTGAATTAAATGCTAAAATGAAGCCACGTGTGAGGCTGTGGAATCTGTAATATGAACATAGTGGCATTCAGTTAGAATGCGTTCATTTCTAAGTATAGCAGATATAAGCTATAAGGTTAGATTCCTTTTAACCTTCTTTGGTGTAGTGGTAGCGCCTAGACCTAGCAATCATAAGTCCTAGGTTCGAGTCCCGGTCGGGGTAAATAATGATTCATGTTTTCAGATATGTAATGTGCTTATTTGATAATTTCATGTCCCGAATGAGATTGGGATTTGAATTAAATGCTAAAATGAAGTCACGAGTGAGGTTGGGGAATCTGTAATATGAACACAGTGGCATTCAGTTAGAATGCGTTCATTCCTAAGTATAGCAGATATAAGCTGTAAGGTTGGATTCGTTTTAATCTTCTGTGGTGTAGTGGTAGCGCCTTGACTTAGTAATCATAAGTCCTAGGTTCGAGTCCCTGTCGGGGTAAATAATGATTCATGTTTTCAGATATGTTATGTGCTTATTTGATAATTTCATGGCCCGAATGAGATTGGGATTTGAATTAAATGCTAAAATGAAGCCACGAGTGATGTTGGGGAATATGTAATATGAACATAGTGGCATTCAGTTAGAATGCATTCATTCCTAAGTATAGCAGATATAAGCTATAAGGTTGGATTCCTTTTAACCTTCTGTGGTGTAGTGGTAGTGTCTTAACTAAGTAATCATAAGTCCTAGGTTCGAGTCCCGGTCGGGGTAAATAATGATTCATGTTTTCACATATGCAATGTGCTTATTTGATAATATATATATATATATATATATATATATATATATATATATATATATATATATATATATATATATATATATATATATTTATATATATATATATATATATATATATATATATATATATATATATATATATATATATATATATATATATATATATATATATATATATATATATATATATATATATATATATATATATATATATATATATATATATATATATATATATATATATATATATATATATATATATATATATATATATATATATATATATATATATATATATATATATATATATATATATATATATATATATATATATATATATATATATATATATATATATATATATATATATATATATATATATATATATATATATATATATATATATATATATATATATATATATATATATATATATATATATATATATATATATATATATATATATATATATATATATATATATATATATATATATATATATATATATATATATATATATATATATATATATATATATATATATATATATATATATATATATATATATATATATATATATATATATATATATATATATATATATATATATATATATATATATATATATATATATATATATATATACATGCATACATACATACATATATACATATATACATACATATATATATATATATATATATATATATATATATATATATATATATATATATATATATATATATATATATATATATATATATATATATATATATATGTATATATATATATATATATATATATATATATATATATATATATATATATATATATATATATATATATATATATATATATATATATATATATATATATATATATATATATATATATATATATATATATATATATACATATACATATATACATATATACATATATATATATATATATATATATATATATATATATATATATATATATATATATATATATATATATATATATATATATATATATATATATATATATATATATATATATATATATATATATATATATATATATATATATATATATATATATATATATATATATATATATATATATATATATATATATATATATATATATATATATATATATATATATATATATATATATATATATATATATATATATATATATATATATATATATATATATATATATATATATATATATATATATATATATATATATATATATATATATATATATATATATATATATATATATATATATATATATATATATATATATATATATATATATATATATATATATATATATATATATATATATATATATATATATATATATATATATATATATATATATATATATATATATATATATATATATATATATATATATATATATATATATATATATATATATATATATATATATATATATATATATATATATATATATATATATATATATATATATATATATATATATATATATATATATATATATATATATATATATATATATATATATATATATATATATATATATATATATATATATATATATATATATATATATATATATATATATATATATATATATATATATATATATATATATATATATATATATATATATATATATATATATATATATATATATATATATATATATATATATATATATATATATATATATATATATATATATATATATATATATATATATATATATATATATATATATATATATATATATATATATATATATATATATATATATATATATATATATATATATATATATATATATATATATATATATATATATATATATATATATATATATATATATATATATATATATATATATATATATATATATATATATATATATATATATACATACATGCATACATACATACATATATATATATATATATATATATATATATATATATATATATATATATATATATATATATATATATATATATATATATATATATATATATATATATATATATATATATATATATATATATATATATATATATATATATATATATATATATATATATATATATATATATATATATATATATATATATATATATATATATATATATATATATATATATATATATATATATATATATATATATATATATATATATATATATATATATATATATATATATATATATATATATATATATATATATATATATATATATATATATATATATATATATATATATATATATATATATATATATATATATATATATATATATATATATATATATATATATATATATATATATATATATATATATATATATATATATATATATATATATATATATATATATATATATATATATATATATATATATATATATATATATATATATATATATATATATATATATATATATATATATATATATATATATATATATATATATATATATATATATATATATATATATATATATATATATATATATATATATATATATATATATATATATATATATATATATATATATATATATATATATATATATATATATATATATATATATATATATATATATATATATATATATATATATATATATATATATATATATATATACATGCATACATACATACATATATATATATATATATATATATATATATATATATATATATATATATATATATATATATATATATATATATATATATATATATATATATATATATATATATATATATATATATATATATATATATATATATATATATATATATATATATATATATATATATATATATATATATATATATATATATATATATATATATATATATATATATATATATATATATATATATATATATATATATATATATATATATATATATATATATATATATATATATATATATATATATATATATATATATATATATATATATATATATATATATATATATATATATATATATATATATATATATATATATATATATATATATATATATATATATATATATATATATATATATATATATATATATATATATATATATATATATATATATATATATATATATATATATATATATATATATATATATATATATATATATATATATATATATATATATATATATATATATATATATATATATATATATATATATATATATATATATATATATATATATATATATATATATATATATATATATATATATATATATATATATATATATATATATATATATATATATATATATATATATATATATATATATATATATATATATATATATATATATATATATATATATATATATATATATATATATATATATATATATATATATATATATATATATATATATATATATATATATATATATATATATATATATATATATATATATATATATATATATATATATATATATATATATATATATATATATATATATATATATATATATATATATATATATATATATATATATATATATATATATATATATATATATATATATATATATATAT
>JAXCGZ010015909.1:32500-39741 GCA_037179515.1 Halocaridina rubra | reverse complement strand
CGTGGTTACAAAGTTAAATAAGAACATGCATCTAGTTATATCAAAATTTGGGAAGAAATAGCAATGGCTTCAGTCATGTCATAGCCCCTGCCAACACAGCAGGCTTAATGAGATACAGTTAATATGGCAAGTCATTTATGGAACAAAGATTTGGCAAGAATGGACATGTTTTCTCATTTTGTATTTTATTTTTTAGACTTGCATACCGTTCTGTGAGGATGTACAAATTATATGTTCTGTAGTCTCGTCAGAATGTTCTTAAGGATTTTAACGTATATATATCAGCTACTGGCCTCATGGGGATCACGCCGATTTAGCATTATGTAGATCTGCCAAAATTATTTTTTTCGAAGAGGGTAGGTGAGATAAGGCCATTTTGCTACCTTTAGCAGGTACGGATATGCACAGATTTAATTTTCTGTAGTTCTGCCATTTTTTTTTTAAAGGATATGCACAAATTTCTGGTGCTATGTGAGAATTTGGGAATTTCTTTTAATAGCTTTACCAAAATGGACTTTTTATGATATGTACAAAATTTTTATAGTAGCCATGTTTATGTTCCATAGTTCTGACTAAATGAATTTTGTTGAGATATGTAAGAAATTCTGCTGCTGTCCAATGGAAATCTATGCACAAATTTTCTACTGCAAGTTATTTTGCTTACAATCTGAAGTTTACAAATTTAAATTGTTTTTAAGGTCGAAGAAAAGGAGGAAAAGGAAATAAATGTGGAAGACTTTTAGAGAACGCAGTTCAGGAAAGAATGAACTACCGAACCTTCAATAAGTTCAGCCGATGGTAGACGGAAGGCTCTTCAAGTTAAAAGTTTAAATGAGATGCCAATACTTTTAAATGATTAGGAATTGGAGAGAGAGAGAGAGAGAGAGAGAGAGAGAGAGAGAGAGAGAGAGAGAGAGAGAGAGAGAGAGAGAGAGAGAGAGAGAGAGAGAGAGAGAGAGAGAGAGAGAGAGAGAGAGAGAGAGAGAGAGAGGAAAATCCACTGTAGTTCCTGTTACAATAAAGAACAGCTTTTGTGCATATCCAAAGGCCAGATAAATGAAAAGGGGGTGGGGGTGGGGTTGAGAAAGGGCAACTAGCTGTACAGTTTTCACTAAAAAACAAGCACTATCCTCCTAAAGGCTAGTGAAAAATGCCCTTTTCATATCAAATTTTGAAGAGCTGTAATTGAAGAAGAAGAAGAAGAAGAAGAAGAAGAAGAAGAAGAAGAAAATGATAATATATTGTTTAGTAAACTTCTCAAATTACAAAAGTCTTAAAACAACATATTTGATCCATACTGATTGGGTTCTGTTCACAAAAGACTTAATAATCCTAGAACTATAGTTACACATTTCCACTTTTCTGTGTTATTGATTAAACTTTAGTGTTTGGAGTATGTAATTATTATAAGTTAGTACTTCATATAGCGTAAACCCTCATCTTTATTACTAAGTGTCGGGGACTTCAGTAGCCCAGTGGTTAGAGTGCTGTAATTGGGAAATGACAAACCCGTGTTCGAGCCTACCTCGGAGGGTTATTGAGGGCATCCAGCCTTACTACTCCTGTTACAATCTGTCTCATTCCACCCCGAGGCGAATGAGAATTAAGCTATTCATTAAACTTCAAGCAAAGCGTTTTTCTGCTTCTAAAAAGAAGCAAATCTCTCCCCAAAAGACTGGAGTT
This sequence comes from Halocaridina rubra, assembly GCA_037179515.1. Classification (NCBI taxonomy): domain Eukaryota; kingdom Metazoa; phylum Arthropoda; class Malacostraca; order Decapoda; family Atyidae; genus Halocaridina; species Halocaridina rubra. The sequence goes on along the minus strand of JAXCGZ010015909.1, from coordinate 38,058 downwards.
AAGTAGGCAATGCATATAATTTCTTTTTTAATTACAGACTTATAGACACAAAACCTTAAAACCCTTAAGAAAATTGGGTCCGAATTATTATATATTTTTATTTTCTATAATTATAATATCTTGATACTTATGGGCCAAATTATAAATTTGATAATGAATTCTTTAGACGCAGAAAATCTTACCATATCAGCAAATATGCGAGTTTGTGAGGAAGAAGGAGTGTTAGATTTATCATTTTATTAGATCTTTAGAAAAGAACAGGGAGAGGGGCTAGAATACTTCCTCCGTGTTCCCTGCGTGTCGTAAACGTCGACTAAGTGAGGCGGAGCGAGGGAACTGGGAATCCCTTCCTCTGTATTTTCTCTTCCTAGAAAGTCAGAGTATTTTGCCTTGACTCAGTCACTCCCCTTATAAGGGGAAAAATGGCTCATGCATATAGATCGTCCTAGAAAAGAACAAATGTTTTTACATTTCAAAGACTATTCAAAAAATATCTTATATTACGTTTATTCCTGTAGTGCAGTCTTGTATTTTTTTTCTTCTGAATGAGAACTGCGGATGAGTATTTTAAATTTTTTTCCCTGTAAAGATACTGTTTACCATTGACTTCACACATCACTGTTGTTCTCACCTGACTTCCCGAAATCAACTCTAGGGATGCTGCCGCTCTTCCCTTCCTATGGGCAAGTGGCTCTTGTGAAGTGCTAACTACTTTCGGAAGTGGAAATTCGGGACTCTTTGGTAGAGAACCAGTTGTTTCACCTGGTGAGCCACATAAGTGGCAGTCACTTTTGAAAGGGGGAGATTGGATTTCCTGAGTGGCTTTTTGATGTGAACCACTGAAGTGCGAACCATTTATGAAAGTGGCACTTGGGAGTGTCTGGGTAGGAGCTAATTACTTCAGCTGTTGGGAAACTGAACTTCGAACCACTTGTGGAAGTGGAACGTGGAACTTCTTGAGTAGGATCTAATCGCTCTGTCACTTACGCCACTAATATATGAACTACTTTTGAAGTGGAGCTCTGAATTTCCTTGGTGACAACCAGTAGTATTATTTGAAGAGCCACTGAAGTGCAAACTACTTTTGAACATGGAACTTGGATTTCCCTGGGTAGGAGCCCGTCGCTTTATTTTGTGAGTCACTGAAATGTGAATAACTTTTGGAAGTGGAACTTGGGGCTTCCTGAGTAGGGGCTACAATTTATCACAAGAGCCACTTATATGCGAATCACTTTTGGAAGTGGAACTTGGGACTTAGAAGGTGGGAGCCAGTCATTTTATTTGATGAGCCTTGGACTGAAGGATCAAAACCTCTTAAAGCCATTAAAAAAAGACAATATTAAGATGCAATTACCCATTAGCACAAATATATGTTGATACTTTAGTAAAGTCCTTTGGTAGTCTCCGTGGCTAAATGGTAGCGTCCTCGACTATGTGTCGGCAGGTCGAGGGTTCGCGCCCCGTCACGGACTGAGGTTAGTAAAGGCATACACTCAGGATAAAGATAACATTTGCCAAAACAAGTCCTTCGCAAGACGACAACCGTCCTAGCCCTTAGTAGAAAAGGGAGTTCGAGACGTAAAACCGAATCACTTTAGCAAAGTCCTTTGCCCCGCTATGACCTTTTATTCTATAACGAGTCTTGTTATATGCCATGTAAGTAGAACATGATTTTGGCATGCTGAGATGTAGGCATGGGGACCATGGTAGCGTAATGGTTAGAATACTTCTTTCGGGAGGTGATATACCCACTATCGCGTCCACCGCAGGGCGTTAGGAAAGGCATCCAGTCTTGCTTCCCCAGCTCCAGCCTGTCTGTGTCCACCCCCATAATGGGGATTAGTTTTAGCACTTGAAGCAATAACAGAAAATAAAAAATTTAAGTGCAATTTATTGAGGATATTGCTTTGGTATATAGAAATATAAGCATAAAATAATTCTTGTTTTGAGAAGTGATTCCATCACATTTTTTAACATTATTTTACAAAAAGTTTGTTTTTATTGTCATTGCTCATTTCGTTTTGAAGAAAGGAGGTCCAGCATCATTTCCCTTATATACGCAGTTATTTATATTATTAGATACAATTTAAAGAATCAATGAAGTAGTCATTTTTAGTGCCATTTACAAAAAAATATGTTCAGGTGTCATCATTTGACTATCACACCATTCTAACCTTATAAAGAATTATATATATATATATATATATATATATATATATATATATATATATATATATATATATATATACATATATATATATATATATATATATATATATATATATATATATATATATATATATATATATATATATATATATATATATATATATATATATATATATATATATATATATATATATATATATATATATATATATATATATATATATATATATATATATATATATATATATATATATATATATATATATATATATTGTATCTCTACAGAATATTTTCCAATTGTCATTAATCACTACGTTTTGAATTTGAGGCTATTTATGATATAATTTTAAAATATTATTGCCAGTACTCTCTTCGTTTTGATATGTAACATTAATTTAGAAATCAGATTCTTAGTTATATGAAGTTATTTTTCCCCTTATATAAAAAAAAAGGTCTCCCAAGAGGAACAGAAATTCATAAGCCCCAGGGATTAAGACCTAAGTCCTTATAGACAATTCAAGAGGCTTAAAGGCTATGCGAGGACTGACTTGATAACTTGGGCTTTATTAGTGGTTTTTGGTTCAGGTGTGAGATATCTTGAAATTGTTGTTTAGAAAGTTAATTATATATCACTATATATTGAGTAACTTTGGCCCGATTTCTTAAACAGTGTAAACCTAGGATACCATATTGTTAGTTAGCTAGACACACAAAAGAATTTCATAAACGCATCTGACGCGGTTCTGTGTATGGCTAGGGCCATATATAGAAGTGCGTCAGATACGTTTGTGAAATCCATTTGAGTGTTTCTAACTAACTAACAATATGGTATCCTAGGTTTACACTGTTTAAGAAATCAGGCCTTTGTCTACAAGAAATTTGTGATTAGTGGGTTTCCAGGATTTTATTTTAACCATTGACACTAAGAAAACAAAAATAATATTTTAGCAACTAATATTTCCTAGTCTGTGCAGGTTGAGCATCCAAACACTTAAATTAGTTCCAATTTTTCTGTTTGCCTATATACCATATATGTAATAAGTGATTACAATGACTTCTGATGTAAAACTCACATAACCCACCGACATTTTGCTCTTGTTTTTAGTTCTGAATTTCTTTTTTCTTGTTTTCAATATGGAAAAAAATAATTTCTTGACATTTAAAATTCCCCCGGTTTGTTTAGGTCATACATCCAAAAAAATCGTTTTATTTCCATTTATTACGATTGAACAGGCATGTAACTTATAACTGAATTTAATATATATAATCCTTATGTATAAATTACTTTGCAAACTTTTACTGGGTATAAAGATTCCTGATGTATAACTTATATATCGCAGTGCCCAATCTGCACTATTTAAAGCATATTTTTATGAGAAAGTATCAGTACAGAAATACAAATAAGAGCTTTAGCATTACGTAATTAAAAAAAATATATATTTTGTTGCAAATACTTCTATAAGCGGCATAGGAATATATATATATATATATATATATATATATATATATATATATATATATATATATATATATATATATATATATATATATATATATATATAAAAAACTGGCATAAGGTTGTTAAAGGGGAAGAAAGATCATTAGGGAAACCCAGCAGGATTAAGACTTGGCTTTCCCGGAAAATCTATGAAATTGCATTTAAGGAAATGGGAAAGGTTTGAGAGCCTCGTTAGCAGGGTATTTTGAGGACGTGGAGAAAGCTAAAACTTTCAGCCTGAAGACATGAACCTCGTGGTCAGAATGTAAATGTCATTCTCTCTTTTATTTCCCCCCTGACCTTTGCCCGTTCTTTGCTCAATAAAGTGATAAGAAAAACAAAAAGCGTTTTTAGTTCGAAATTTATAAATTATGTTCCTGTTATTATAACGTCATATAATGGACTTCTTGTGAAGATCACAGATGTCAACTCTTGATCTAAGAAGTTAAGAAAGAGCCACTGAAGCGGAAGATATAAGACTGCCGCTTATGAACCTCCCATCAAAGGAGGGTCTCTAGTGACTATATTTTTTTATTGCTTGTCTTAAATTTTTATTATTCTGCTTTCATAATTCTACCCGTGATATTATAGGGAATGAGTTGTTTAATATTTTTATAATAATAATAATAATAATAATAATAATAATAATAATAATAATAATAATAATAATAATAATAATAATAATAATAATAATGATAATAATAATAATAATAATAATAATAATAATAATAATAATAATAATAATAATAATAATAATAATAATAATAATAAAAATGATAATAATAATTATTATAATAATAATAATAAAAATAATAGTAATAATAATAATAGTAATAATAATAATAATAATAATAATAATAATAATAATAATAATAATAATAATAATAATAATACTAATAATAATAATAATTATAATAACAATAATAATAATAATAATAATGATAATAATAATAATAATAATAATAATAATAATAATAATAATAATAATAATAATAATAATAATAATAATAATAATAATAATAATAATAATAATAATAATAATAATAATAATAATAATAATAATAATAATAATAATAATAATAATAATAAAAAGGTTATCAAGAGAAAAAGAAGATAAAGAGATAGCCAGAAAACGTATCTTGGAGGCATTGAATTTAACTAAATTTTGAGTGCTCCACTCAGATACCCTTCGCAAATCGGAGTTGAAAGTAGAATAAAGAATATATACGAGACTGATTACGAGTAGCAGATGAAGGTTGTGAAGAAAGGGTAGAGGAAAAGTGAAGGGTAGAATCATCAGCAAAGGCATGAAGAAGAGAGGAAGATGGGGATTGTAGAAGATCATTGATGAAGAGAAGGAACAGAGTTGGTGAAAGAACAGATCCCAGTGGAACACCACTGGTAACAGAGAAAGGGCTAGATGTCGCACCATCAACAACTACAGATAAAAAACGGTCAGAAAGAAAACTGGAAATCAGAGAACAGATAGAAGGGGTAAAACCATAGGCAGGGAGTTTGGCCAACAGGGCCTTGTGCTAGACTCTGTCAAAAGCCTTAGATTCCTCATAGTTCCTCAGAGAAGATGACAATGCATGAGTAAGATGGGACAGGAGGTCACCAGTGGATCTTGCCTTGCGGAAGCCGTACTGGTGATCGGAGATAAGTGAGTTAAATTTAAGGTGTTTCAAGTAGTGAGCATTGAGCAAAGTTTCGAAAACTTTAGCAATAGAGGAGATTAGGACAATAGGTCATTCGTTTGAAGGAATAGAGTGGTCACCCTTCTTAGGAATATAGAGCATTCTTCCAAGATGAAGGATAGATACTGGTTGACAGAATGAGGCGAAAACGACGGCAAATCACCGGAGCCAGTTCATCTGTAAACTCCTTAAGG